>JAWZYT010000421.1:12500-137500 GCA_034508575.1 Petrolisthes manimaculis | reverse complement strand
CATCCCCTTCCACCTCTTTCCCCCTCCATCTCTTTCCCCTTCCTCTCCTCCCACCTCTTTCTCTTCCCCTCCTCCCACTTACTCTCCTTCCCACATTCACCTTCCACCTCTTTCCCCTTCCCCATCCCCTCCTCCCACCTTCCCTTCCCCTCCTCCTCCTCCTCCTCCTCCTCCTCCATGCCTTTCCTGCCACACACCCTTTCTTCTGGTTTCTCTAAGCAAATTTTCGGTGTTGTCTCTATAGGCCTAAGAAACCACACACTCCCACCAGAATAATAACTTTTAAACACCCCATGCGGCCATTGTTGTTGTTGAGCATTGGGGGGGGTGGGGGTGCTGGAAAAGGGTGTGTGTGGGGTGGGGGGTGGGGGTGGGCAGAGCGTCACTTTTAACACTTAAAAATTCTTGTAGTAGTTTTTGTTATTATCAGCTCGTAATGTTTTTTTTTTTCATGTATTACTATTATTATTATTATTATTATTATTATTATTCCACTTTGAAACACAGTCATCCATGTTATTGTTACTATTATCATTATTATTATTATTATTATTATTATTATTATTATTATTATTATTATTAGTAGTAGTAGTAGTAGTAGTAGTAGTAGTAGTAGTAGTAGTAGTAGTATACCACTGAGACGCACATTCATTCATTCATGTTTATTTTTGACATACTTTTGAGGAATATTGAAAGTATACTGATGTACAGTCGGCGGCTAAAGTCATGCTGTCGGCTCACTTGCTTCACTGAGGCACGCGATGTTCATAGACTCGAGATTATTAGGTGTAGAAAACGTGTGTATGTCTCGAGTCCAGGAATTCTGTGTGTCTCGTTGGAGCAGGTGAGGCGACACGACTTTTGCCGCCGACTGTACACTGACGAAACTAATTAGGGATGTGCTTCGATATATTATAATAGGGTAAAATAATAAAAGGTGGTATTCCAAGCACACCTGTATACTTATTAGTGATTGTGACTGTACACACAATATATATATGTGGGCCGTATCAACCCCCCCTTCCCCTCCCTTCCAACCCCATCCCACCCCACCCCATCACGGTATGCAAGAACATTAATTGATGGTGATGGTATGTACGAAGGCAGTTCAGTGTGTTATATGGATAGTTGTTGTTGTCGTTGTTGTTGTATTTTTTACAGGACCAGATTAATTGACAGACTTATTAGTTATAGACTGTTTCTCATTCATTCTCTCACACCTCTTTTCTCCCTTTCTCATTCATTCTCTCACCTCTTTTCTCCCTTTCTCTCATTCTTGCATACCTTTTCTCCCTCTCACTCTTTCACACCTTTTCTCCCTCTCACTCTCTCACACACCTTTTCTCCCTCTCTCTCTCCTTCTCTCACACACCTTTTCTCCCTCTCTCCTTCTCTCACACATATTTTCTCTCTCTCTCTCTCACCACCCACTACGCACCCTTCCTCCTCTCTCTCTCTCTCTCTCTCTCTCTCTCTCTCTCTCTTTCCCTCCCTCACACTTTTTCTCTCCCTCTCTCCCACTCTCACACTTTCCTCTCCCTTTCTCCCACTCTCACACTTTTTTTTCTCTTTCTCTCACCAACTCGTAAAACAGTGATTGTTTCCGCATGTCTCCCCCCTTTCAGTGTCTAAAGGGGGGTGGGGGTGGGGGGTGGGGGGGCCTTGGTTACGTCTTTCTTTAGTTCATTTTCCGTGTTTTGTTTACGATACAGAGAGAGAGAGAGAGAGAGAGAGAGAGAGAGAGAGAGAGAGAATGAATACAAGAGAGGAAAGGTTAAATTATTCTTATTATTATGATTATTCTTTAACTGGTTATTCCCTCCCTAAACATAATAATTCCCTCTCTTCGTTCATTCCTTCATTTATTCCATCTCCCATCATTCACTCCTTCATTTCCTTCTTTCTTAACTTCCATCCTTCCTTCCTCCTTTCTCCACTCATTCATTTCCTTTTATCTTTCTTTACTTCCTTCCTCCTTTCTTCGCTCCTTCTTTATTTCCTTAATTTCCTTCTTTTTACTTCACCCCTTTATTTACTCTTGGCCTTCTCTCCTTTCTTTTTCCCTTCCTTCCTTCTCTTCTTCCTCCATTATACTTCTCTTCTCCCTTTCCCCCCCTACTCTCCTTTCCTTCCCTTATCCTCTACTCCCCCTCCTTCCTTCTTCATGATGTCCTCTCTTCTTTACATCCTTCCTTCCATCTTCCCCCCCCCAAACTCAACACTTTCTTCCCCCCCAAACTCAACACTTTCTTCCCCCCCATACTCCATCCACACTTCCATTCTTCCACCTTCTTCCTTCCCATACTCCACATTTCCTTCCTTCCACCTCGTTCTCTCCCTTTTCCTTCCTTCCTTCCCATACTCCACACTTTCTTCCTTGGAATAGCCTGGTGAGTGAGACTGTTCACAGACCAATAAAGCATAACCAGTTTGTCCAACCCAGCCCAACACTTGTCACCACCACGAGAGAGAGAGAGAGAGAGAGAGAGAGAGAGGATTGTTTTATGAATAGATTAAATTTTCACTATCTCTCTCTATTTATTTATCTCTATTGATTGTTTTATGACACATTTTGTAGAAAATAAGTAGTACTGTACCATCCTTGAGTTGTCGTAATACAGTATATAGATTAAATTTTCACTATCTCCCTATTTATATATCTGTTTATTTATCTCTTCCGACCCTCTCTATCTATCACCTTACTCTTCTTCCTACTGGGTGTTCCACGTCTAGGTCTCTCTCTCTCTCTCTATCTCTCCTGTCACCAGTAATTATGTTTATCCTCAATTTACACCTTTCACTTCTTGTAAATTACTTCCCTCCCATCTTCTCTCCTTACCTCTTACTCTTCCTCCACTGACCTCCTCTACCGACCTTTTCCTCCTCCTCCTCTTCATTCCTCCTTCTCTCTTTCACCCTTCTACTGATCTCTCCTATTTTCTTTAACCTAACCTAACTTGACCTAACCTAACCTAACCTGACCTAACCTACCCTGACTTGACCTAACCTAACCTACCCTGACTTGACCTAACCTAACCTATCCTACCCTGACTTGACCTAACCTAACCTATCCTACCCTGACCTATCCTGACTTGAACTAACCTATCCTGACTTGAACTAACCTAACCTATCCTGACTTGAACTAAACTAACCTATCCTAACCTGACCTATCTTCTTAACCTAAACTATTCTATAACCCCCCCTAAAAAAAAAAAAAAAAAGACCCCGGAAATTAAAAAGTAAAGAAGGAAACAGCATGAAAGAAACCAATAAAGAGGGAGAAGAAAGGGAAGGAGATTAACAAGGGGGTGGAGGGGAGATTAGGGGAGGGAGGGAGGGGAATGAAGGTGGAAAAAGAAATGGAGTTGAGAGAGAGAGAAAGAGAATACATATTAGGGAGAGGGCCGGAAAGGAGATAGGAAGGGTGGGAGGAAAGAGAGGAGGAAAAAAAGAAAGGGAGAGAGGATAGAAAGAGTGAATGAGAGAGAAAAATAAAGTAAAAAGATGGAAGGAAAGAAGAGAAGGAAGAGAGAAGAATAAAATAAAAATATGGAAGGAAAGAAGAGGAGGATGATGAGAGAAGGAAGAGAGGAAAATAAAATAGAAAGATGGGAGAAAAGAGGGTAAGGGGGGGAAGGAAGAGAAAGAATGTAATAGGAAGGTAGAAGAAAAGAAGGGAAGGGAAGGGAAGGAAGAGATTTTAAGAGAAAAGACATGTTGGAAGCATGAAGGGAGTTACAGTGAAGGGTCAGCCAGCCAGCCAACCAACCAGTCAGTCCTTCCTTCACTGATTTGGGTGGTGGGTTCTCTTGTTAAACGTTTCCTGTGTGACCTTTGACCTGGGATGTGGACCTGCTGCATTCGTTTCTCTCTTCTTTCCTCTTTCTCCCAAATCTCCTCCCACTTCCCTTCACTTCTCTGGCTCTCTATTCTTCTCCTAACTTCATTATCTTCCTTCTCTGACACTTTCATTTCATCCCCCCCCCCCCGCACACACACACAGACAGAGAGAGAGAAAAAAAATGAGAGAGTAATATTAGCTCACCAGAAAGGAGAGGATTAGTGGAGATTACTTGCTGAGAAAGAGAAGTGAGGGAGGAGTTTAGGAGGGAAGGCAGGATACGAGAAAGGAAGAGAGGAAATAAAAGAGGGTGAAGGAGAGAGGGGAATGGAGGATGAAGAAAAGAGGGGAATGGAGGGTGAAGGAAAGAGGGGAAGGGAGGGTGAAGGAGAGGAGGGAAGGTAGGAAATAAAGGAAGGATGAAGGAGAGAGGAAGGGAGGGTGAAGGAGAGGAGGGAAGGTAGGAAATAAGAGGGTGAAGGAGAGAGGGGAAGGGAGGGTGAAGGAGAGGAGGGAAGGGAGGAAATAAAAGAAGGTTAAAGGAAAGGGGAAGGGAGGAAAGGGGAAAATGAAGGATGGTAAAGGATGAAACAGAAAGAAGAAAAGGGGACCAAACGAAGGAGGAAGAAAGGATAGAAGGAAATCAGGGACATACGAAGAAGGGAAGGAGGGAGAGATGAGAAGGAAATAAAGGAGAGAGGGAGGGAGATGAAAAGGAAATAAAGAACACGAAGGTGAGGAGGAAGGGAGGGATAAAAGGAGGGACGAGAGAGAGAGAGAGGTTGCACTGCAGGTAGGGAAGGTCGATAGATAAGAGGGTGGGTAGGTAAGTGGGTAGATAGGTAGGTAGGTAAATAAGAAGGCGAGTAGGAATGGTAGGTAGGTAGCTAAATAAGAGGGTGGGTAGATAGGTAGGTGAATGGGTAGATAGATCGGTAGGTAGGTGGGTAGATAGGTGAATAAGAGGGAAATAGATAGGTAGGAAAGAATGCAGAGAAAGAGATGGAGAAAGAATGTAAGGTGAGAGAGGTAAAGAGGCGGGAGAAGAAAAGGAAGGAGGGTAGGTAAGGTTAAGTAAGAGGAAGGAATGCAGTGGAGAGAAAGAGGAGGAATGTAAGATGAGAGAAAGGTAGGAACTGGTGGGAAGGATGCAAGGAATGGTGGTATGGATGGTCGGAAGAGGAGGGGGGGGGGATGAAGAGGGGTGAATGATTATTAGAAATTGTACGCAACTTCTCCTCCCCCCCCCCTCCTTCCATTATTATGACCACCATACTCTTAATTCTCCCTCACTTTCTCACACACACACACACATCTTCCTCATTGTCCATACACTCACACACTCACTAACATTCATGCACACATTGTCACGTACGCACACTTTCCTGTACACACATACATTCAGTTACACACGGTTTTGCCTATTATGCTTCGAAATATTGTGTAAAATTTATTTACTGTACCTGTTTTTGTACTGTACATGCAAATCAGTTAAAATTGGCAGCAAACTATGAGCCATCAGGAAGGTGAGATGTATACTGCCATATGTATCAATAAATATCAGTAATCAATAAAAGATATACTGTATTAGTTAATTGTGCAACTATGGACAGCAACGGACATTCTTGGCCTTATGTTTAATGTTAAGGGTTAAAGGGACAATATCTTCACTTTCCATGGGCTAATGAGGAAATATTTCTCACTGCCATGGTTTTGAAATGAAAAACTAAATAAATTAAGTGTTGGTAGGATAGCCATTACTGTATGTATATGGATTAATATGAAGTGTGATTTTAGCACAAGACAAACTATATATAATATAATGAATCAATAACCAAGTCCTTCTTCACTGGTCTATGCAAACTTCCACCATTAGTAACAAGTGGTTAGGGAAATTAGTGCAAAAGTACAGTCGCCACCATTGCTGTGTGGTGCAGGGGCTCACTTATTTAAGAGGTTTCAGTGATTTAGACCCTTAAGCAACAAAGTTCACTTCATGTGCTAGTGTATTGAGGATACTCCATCTCACACATGTGGATTATTTTGAGCTAAATATTTACAGTGGTGCTACATCTCTGAATATGTGTGAGCTCCTGTCCATGCGGCAGTGCTGGCAAGTGTACTTTATATTGCTGGCTGTTTATGTTTTTCAGTGTCTATTGAAATAGTATGTACTGGATACTGTATATAATTATGTACAGTTGCAGACAAAAGTTCTTACCACCTACTCATTTCTAAACTCGTATATTTTCAGACAGATTTTGATGCTATGAGTATTTTTGTGGTGGCATGTATATCTATACTTTACACACTGTACACATGCATGCCACTACAAAACTAGTCCAATAATAATTCGAGTTTAGAAATAAGTAGGTGGTAAGGAACATTTGTCTGCAACTGTACAGTACTTAAACAAAAACATTAATAAAACATAAATGTTACAACTATAAATGAGACAATAGTACATTATGACTTAACTTTGGTCATCAGCCACTTACTTACTATCACTTTAACTCTCTAATTATTTTATACTTTCTCTCATGCTTGCTTTCCTATAATGAAAAATTTTCAAACTTTGAAAAATACATTACTGTGATATAGTAACATTAGTGTTCCAGTTGCTTTAAAAATAATGCAGGGATATTGTGTAAAATACACTATAGAGTACAGAGCAGTATTGTTTACACTTTACAGTATATCAACAAAAAACATCCTAAAGATCTAACCACCATGGATGATATTTTTAACCTTACTCGTCGATGAATAGGAGTTTTGTCACGAAATTTGCATTGCAAAATAACAGATAATGTATAGTGCGATGAGAACTTTACAACGAAGAGTAAGTTTAATAATACAGTATCACCAAGTATATTGTGGCAGTATGGTATAATTATACAATACATCATCATGACCAGAAATGTCTAATTAAGCAATATATAATCAAAAGAAAACTCGGGAATATTGAAATAGTAACATGGATTGTTATGGTTTGTACAGTTTTCTGAGAGTACTTTACCATTCTAGCCTAAAGCACATTCTTCATAATATCAAGAACTTTGTCATTACCTGTATAATAACCTTACAGCACTGCACTGGATTATTTTCTAATTTATAGCATTACTGTATTTGATTCTGCTTTTTTATTTTCTGTTTAGTTTTTTTTGTTATTCTTTCATTATAATGTAGTACCAGATGTCCTCAGCAGTCAGGCAAATAAATTATATGTCTGGCAACATCTTCTTGAGGGTACAATTCACTTTCAATTTATACATTAAATTACCATAGTCACATTCATAAGTTGACATAGGTGCTGTAATTTTTTACATACATGGCAGCAGCGTCGTACAACAGGTCAAACTGCTTCTGTGGGGTGTAAAAGATGGATCGTAAATTAGTAACTCTTGCTTGTAAATCTGATTGAGGAGAAAGAATAGAGCATTAGGGTAAGTAACCTAACTTGTGCAAATGGCATGGATAAAATTTTTATTTAGAGTGAGAACATGTATATTTAGACATTAAAGGAATTGTACACTATTTGTAAATCTGGAGCAACTGATTCCACCAAAATATTCCAAGCAACAGGCCACCATTAGTTTTTGTTCATCTGGTTCTGTTTCCTGGCATAGGCTACATTAGAGGAATCAAAGCACACTAATGTACTAAAAGTACAGTACCCCCTTAAGGACCCCTGTGATGTACTGTAGTCAGAAAATTAGAAGTTAGTGAGTCCTTCCAACATTGCCACAGAACACCACCTACATTGAAGGAGCTTATTTCGTGGCATAGTCAGGATTGCTTGATTGATGGATATTAGGTGCCGTAACATTGAGGTACTATAGCGCCAGATAAAGGTGATAGAGAGGTGTGACAGCAAGCAGGAAGGAAAGAAAAAGAAAAGAGGGACAGTTGAAGAACTGAAAGCTAGTGGCTGGGGCCGAAGGGGCGCCAAAACCCTATAAGTATTGCCCACATTACTACAGGCAATACCCCCATACGGGGGATATAGTCGGGAGGAATCAGAAGCCACCAAGTCTCGTACACGATCACAGGGTCCCTTAATATGAATCAAAGCCCTGGTGGAACATACTGTACTCAGTTCCTCCTAGTACATTGGGGATGGCAAGAGGGAAGAACATTTTCCAACTGGACTGTATCACAAACATCAACAACAAAAAACTAATGTGTCCAAATGTACATACAGCCAACATAAAGTGTGTATGACTGTGCAAGTAAGTTTATATGGCTTATAGTTGATGAAGATTTTCATAAGTTACTGCAGAATGTAATTGCTGGCCATGAAAAAAAAAATAATAATAAACATGGAAAGCCAAATATATTAATGAGGATAGAATATTATATTGCTGCAATCCTTGGTTATAAACATGTGCACTAATGTAATGTGACACTGAACTGGATTATTGTACCTGTGAAGTGATGAACTGAGGACGTACTCGTCTGAGGTGAACCATGGTGCGGTAAACATCAACTATTTGTTGTTCCTGTAGCTTCTCGATAACTAACAGTACCCCTGACATCAAACCACACCCAGTCACACCATTCCTGTGGAAAGAAATCTCTTCATAAAAGGAGTGGGCAAACATAAGAGACTTTACCAATTAAAGTATACCCTCGATATAACAAACCAATTGGGGGAAAAGGCTGACATTATGTCAAACGATAAACGCATACTTTATTTAGTCATTAATCACTGATATTTTCTGGAGTTAAAAGTCCAACAGAATGCTTAAGTCTTATAACTACTAAATACTAACAGTAATAATAGTGATGAAATTTTATACGATAATTGAATAATAATAACATAAGAGTGCTTACCTTAACGTTGCTCAAAATATCCGAAAAGTTAAGAACAGCATGTCTTTCAATATTATATGAGGTCATAAATATTATCAAAACCTACCCACAGCAAAGAAGAACTGGACCCGCCTCAGGCTTGCGATAATCCACTAGCACCATCTCTGAGACAGCCACTAACACTTTAGGTGAAGCAGGTAATTGTTTTCCGTATGGCCATCCCATTATCTGGTACACTGACACTTTTTGGTGCACATCTTGGGCCTGTTGACAAACACAAATACACACCGTTATAACATATAGTGGTCTGAAAAGGTGAGGACTGGCAGGTAGTGATTACAGGTTATGGTAAAAAATGATGCCCACTCGCATTCACTTACTTATCTGACTGTATATCCCTTCACCATCAGTGGTAAAATTAGCAAATTTTATCTCGTATTCAGTTGCAAAAACACAAGTTTGTTCCACATTATATTGTACAACCTAATACCTTTTCTAGTAACTTGAATAAACTTTCCTATACAGTAGTCGCACAGTTATGCAAGAACTAGAAATATTAATCATACCTTCTTAGAAGATATTTTTATGGAGTAGATGATCAGGGAATCTCTATTAGTGATGTCATTGGTACGGATGATGAACTGGCCCACAGTTGTGTCTTTATTTTTCTCTGATACAATCTGAGGAAACTCCTGTAATAAAAATGCCATAGAGAGAGCTTGCTTAAGATGCACCTACTGGTAATTACAGTCAAAGAGAAAAATATGCAATACAGTTGACTCTGAAATTTCACACATTATTTCAAATTGAACTCTAAATTCCTATGTTCACTTTTTTGGGTTTCATGAATACATGTACAGTACCTGTGAAAAGATGACAAAATGAATATTGCTGTTTCTGCCAATGTTAACATAATGACTGAGTGAAGAATGTTAAACACTTTACAGTTAAAGAAATTAATTAAAAAGTCCAAACAAAGCTTGAAGAAAGGACCTAGTTAGGGAAAATTATGTTAACCCAACTTGTAACCTCTCAATAATAGAAAGTACTGCACATAATAAAGCATTATTCCTGGGAATGCATGAATTGTTAATGTTGTGACAACGGTTATATTCAATAGATATTGTACTAAAACTTTTGCTGTACAAATATCTTACCGATTCATAACCATTATAGTAGTTTATGAGCACAATACTGGCACATTTTTGTTCCACCACCATCCTCCAAAATTTCTCGTGTGTTGCTGGCAGGGGGTGTTCTGTCACTATCATTTTGCTGGGGTTGTTGAGGCCATCAAGGTGGATGGCATTAATATACTGGGATATTGGGTCGCCATTCTCAATCTCCAGGAATATGTGGCGTCCATCGGCAGGTAAAATATTTGTGTTTCTGTTTAGCGCAGAATATTTTGGATATGAGGCAGCACGATAACTGAGGCCAGAAGGGAAAGCAGCAACTCTTTGGTACAGCTTATGACTCTGGCTCATTTGCTCCTTCAACTGGCCATCCAGATTGTCTCTAGAAATACTCCTAATATTTCCATACAACAGCTCATCAAAGACACGTAGCCCAAGGTTATACTGGACAACATTTTCTACCAGTCTGGCTCGACAGTCTCGCAACCTCTGCAGTACTTCCAGAGGGTCAACTCCTCCGTGTACCATCAGCATCTCGTACATAAGCATCACAAACAATACTGTTCCTGTCCGACCAATTCCTGCTGAACAATGTACCACCACTGTCCCTATAATATAAAGAGAAAATTAGCATACCTGCACAAAAAATAACAGGCAAATCACTAGTTCACAAAAATTGTCAAAGACTTTTAGATCTAATTCTTACATTGGTGACTGGCAATATGTTCAGTTTCCATTTGAATGTCTATCTATTACATGTGGAGTCAATTCTGAGTACAATATACAGTAATAGGTGCAGTTCTATATTTTTCCTTGCTATTGGTTGTAATGACCACAAATAAATTAATTCTCTTATGCGCACTTTTTGATGCAAAAATATTTAAAATAACTTCACCTGCGGAATTTCGTACAGTATTTCACTCAGTGTTGCAAAATGTTGCTGACATGGACAGGATTAATGCTCTAAAACATTTTAAAACATTCATTATACTTTACAAGTTTAAGTATATGACCCCAGTCATGTCCAGGATTCAACCTGAACACCCCTAGGCAATAACATAGTGTCAAAGCTCTTACCTATTAACCAGAGAGTACAGTATAGTCGGCAAAAAAAGTTTCGTTACCACCCTTACGTTAATTTTAACATATGTAAGCCCGGTAGGGTTGGTACTCCACTGACTGGGCAGCTGTTGACTTGTGTCATCCGGGACATGCTGGACGGGAATTGTCATTGCTGAGGCAGTGCCAACTTTTTTTATATCAAAAGTTTAGCTGATTTTAAATAAATTTTGAGTGTTAAAGAACTCTTACCATTTAACTATTCATTATTAAGGAAATACATACGGAAATACGTTTCAGTAGTTTAGAACAAGATCAACCCTGAAATATCCAGAAAATATAGCACTGCCTGAAAGGACGTCATTCCTACTTGGCTGCCCATGACACAGGGGCACAGACTTATAGAGTCCGGAGGGTGGCACCACACTCATCAGTCATGTGTACCAACATTACATCACACTATTTTAGGGATGGTAACGAAACTTTTTTGTCGACTGTACAGTAAGATCTCGCATCTAACGAATAATAGGTGCCAAAAAAGGTGCGTTAGATACGAATTCGTTAGATGCGAATACATAAACATATGGGGAAAATTATAATCGGTACCAAAAATACAACTGAAACTCAATTTTCTTTCTTAATTAACATTATTGGCTTGTATTTACGGCATACAGTAATTAAAAATATACAAGAAATGTGTAAAATAATCAAGAAACATGTAAAAAAGTCCGTTAACCCGACCATGGATACTCCGAAACCCCCAATAGTCCGAATTTTTTAAAGTGGTAATAAAAATGTCAATTTTGGTGGCCGAGAGGCCTATGCGGGATTTTCCGGGTGTATCGTCACATATGCCTACATGATTCACGTACAGCTGGGCCATCCACACTCTCCCACCTATTAGGCGTACCTATGCGCAAATTAATATTAAGTGGAAGTGATTTTTCTAAGAAAATTACCAAAATTAATTAATACAAACTAAGGAATGTTTGTGCACGAATGAAAATTCAATGAGTTTTAGTGATGACTGAAATTTCCTCCCCACTGTCACTCACGCTGGCTCGATACACTCGTCATAAGCCTAACCCCTTTATAGTGAACTACTTTTCAATACGGCCATTTTTCATACTTTTAACACATATCCCGGTACAGACATTTGATATGGTGAAAAGTGCAAGTGATTGTATGAGAAAATTACAAAGAATAATTAATATAAACTAAGGAAATGTGATTGTATGAGTAGACACTCATGAATTATTGGTGTAAACTGAACTTGTCAACTCGTCACGCACTACACACGCTATTAGACCTAACCTTTTAGAATGAACAACCTTTAAAACATTCATTTTCCATACTTTGGGCTCAAGTTTAGAATTATTATTAGTCATTAGCTGTATTCGGTGGCAAAAATTCAACTTGAACTGATGGGTGACGACGAACTAGGTAACGTGGCCGATATCCAACAGCACAAGAGACCTAATCCACCACCACAAAGAATAACATCACCACTACGCACCTGACCATAATAAGGGTGATAACACTAGGACTAAGGCAGCAAGCGTCTCTGAGGCGTGTAGGCGGGAAGTGGGAGCAGTGTTGCCAGGTGCAGGGAAATTTCTCTGTTTTAGGGAGGGAGGGAGGGAGTCAGGAGTGGCTGTTTATTCGGGATTTTTCGCTGTTCACTTAGGATTTTTTCGTTAGATTTGAAACTATACTCGTTAGATGAGAATATAGGTAGATGTCCAAAACGTCGTTAGATACGAATTCGTTAGATTGAAACACGTTAGATGCGAGATCTTACTGTATATTGATCTTTTTAAATGAAGTACAATAACTGTACATCATTATATGCTGTTATATTCCATGAAACTACCCACGGTAGCCTAGTTTTGAACAAGCACTATGGAAAGATAAGTGTGAAGTGAAGCTGCCTACATATTATTAAATAATATCCTGATCTAAATGTAGGCAAAACAGAACCTGTAACATCATTTGGGAATCTCATTTACTGTACAGAACTTGTATTATCACCAAGACATTATGAATACAGTATGCATAAAACAAACCAAAACAGTAGTGAAAGTGGGAGTGTAAATGACATATTTTGAGATTTTAGGTGTAACAGTACCTTGTGAATGAGAATCAATGATATATCTGATCATTGTGGCCAGACTGTGAGACTCGGTAGGCACACCATGGTCCGGCCAGCTGGTGTAGTGGTAGTGGGTCAGTGTGTGGCTTCTCTCATATTTTACCACCTGTACACAATGTTTGGATTACAGTACTTTAATATATCTACAACTGTTTGACATGTTTTCATCACTGTAAGGAGACAATTTTTTGCAAACTTTAAGACATAATATACTGTAATTGCAAATTCTGAGTATGTCATATTTCACAGAAAGATAATTTTCTTCATTAAACACATTAGAAGATAATCTATGCAGCACATTTCTCTACCTGGATTCTGGAGACATGGTGATTACTATGCGTGTCAGTCTTCAGAACCTTCACAGTGATGTCCTCAACTTCAAGCTTCTCTCCAAGCTTTAGGTATGCACCAACTTTTGACTGTAAATCATTGCACATCTATTTACTCTTGTGTTACAGATAATATCAGTCAGTTACCCAACCAAGAGGATGGTATTTAGATAACTTGGTGTGAAGCTGACATTTGCAGGCTACATTGCATAATAAATTGGTAAAGTGGGGGACCTATGCCCTAACATCATTTTGCTGTGGTACACTGTAACAATCAGGTTACCTTTCCAAGGTGTAAATATAAGTACTCATCCTACTGACCAATTCTATGAGGTTAAAGCAGAGCTGATTATTACATGGAGATAGTATACTTTTAGTACATTAGAGTACCTTGATTCCTTCAAACTATGCCAGGAAACATGACCAGATGTACAATAATAATGATTGCATGTGGCTTGAAATAATTTGAAGGAATCAGTTGCTCCAAATTTACCAGCAGTGTACTACTCCCTTAACTAGGGCTAAAACAATACAAGCCTGCCACTACTAATAATCACCAATATTTATCATTTTTCTAAGGGGTAAGAGCCTCAAGGTCCAGAAAACAAAATGTTACTGTGAGAAACAGCTTGACCAATAACATGAGCCACATTCATTGACCCAAACAAACCCACAAATATATCTATCATCCCCTACAAGCATAATAGTATCCACTTGGCAAAAGGAGCTATTCTGGGTAATGTCAAGCAAAACTAGATACCCAACTTTAACAAATGCTCCTTGTACAGTATATCATCTTCCACTCATTTGCATCAGTTCTTTTGATTCATTAATTTCCATTCTTTACTTTTTTTTAAAATCACTCGCCTATCATACTAACTCCTTGACTTTCTCTATCTCCTTTACCCCTCATATTCATAATTCATAAGTTTTTGTTTTTAATGCAATACCAGCATTACTCACTCAGTGTCTTAAAAGAAGCACATAAAAAATTTGGTTTAATTGCAGTGGATTATCAAACTATGTCACAAATCTTTGATCTTAGACATTAATGGTGCATCACCCTCCTGGAGTGACTTGCAAACCACTTAATTTCATCTCTCCCTACCAATTACAAGTGCCAGTTCTCATTGTAATAAATAATAGCCATTATAAGAAGCATTTAACTTTCCTGGAGGCTTATATCTCAGGAACACAAAGCCTCATTTTCATCATCTTTTCTACAGTACTCTTGGTCATTTACCTTCTTTCAACTTTTCACTTACTGCTACTTCTACTACTACTACTAATAATGAAAATAACGTTATATTTATTATCAATACAACACTGACAAAGAAGTGCAATATCACATAACAATGGGGCATGTGACATTAAGCTTGGAATTATCATCAGTTGCTTACCTTTCCTCCCTCAACAAAATTGGCAACCATGATGATGGCTGTGACATTTTGTTCCATAACCATACGCCAAAAGTCTCCAATGGTAGGCTTGTTAGAGTCCTTGGGTCCCTGTGCTGCGATGTATTGTAGTGACCCTCCGAAGCCCTGTTAGTAAAGTTTGCAACAATTACTGAGCCTACACATACATAAGACCTGTACCAGATGAGACCCTATGCAAAATAATTGCATAGGTAACAAGAACATGAAGGAAAACCCTTCAAAAGCTCCGGCTCTTAATGATTCAAGTGAAATGAGTGAGTGAGTGAGTTGAACCCCTTTTAAGAAGTGGTCGCCCCAAGAAGAACAAGAACAAGAACAATAATTAGGATAAAACCTAGAGCTCTCGGCTTAGGCCGGAGCTAAAAATATTCATGGTATTGGTTCAGAGGAATTATGACGGATAAAGAAGACAGAACACATAGGAGCAGATGGTAAATATATGGCGAGTGATTGTATAAGAAAGCCTGAATTTGGAATGAGTGAAGCAAAAGAAAGAGCTTGTGTATGACTGGCAGGAGTGGAAAGTGATGATGATGTAAAGAAGAAAAGACAAGATAGTGCTAGGCCAGAGAGACCTCATAGTCCCAAGGAAGGAGGGACAGCAAACATAGGGGAAAATGAAAGAAACCTCCAAGGGACAGTTGAAGTGAGCCAAGGGACAAGCTCAGGTTAGGGTCACCACATTTGTTAACACAGGCTGCCACGAACATAGAGATGGGTGTCCTAATTTATGGTCAAACTAGTGGTGTATGTGGTAATAAGATTGAGATAGTGCTCTCCTTGATCATCACGTACAGCAGCAGCTTAATCAGATATACTGATATAAATGATGAGACAATTCCTTATTCCCTTATATCTGCATCAGTCCAAATGATGATGAATTTTCAAGGAGTGAAGCAAGAGCAGATATCGGTGTCAGATATCAATAAAACAATGCAAATTTAAGCAGGAAATGGCATAGCACAGCATTATACTTTGTGGTTGGTGGTGAAAGTGTTGACAACTCACATGAACATGGTTGGCATTAATGTAGTCAGAGTTCTTGTCAGTGTCTTGGGTGCTAATGAGAGACAGCTTGACTCTTGTCTCATTGTCTGTAAGTGTAAACCTTATACTGTACAATGCATGGTCAATTTTTTTATTATTATTATTGTTGTTATTGTTATCATTATTGTTATTGTTATTATTATTATTATTATGGGGGTAGTACAGTGTTTGTAAATCTGGAGCAACTGCATGATTCTTCCAAACTATCCCATGCAACAGAACACCATTATATAAGTTAATCTGTTTCCTGTCAATGGTGGTCTGATGACTGAAATAGTTTGGAGAAGTCAGCTGCTCCAGATATACCAATATTGTAGCATGAATTATTGAAATGGGAGGGTTATATTATCGTGACCTCTGCTGTGTTTACCTTTATCACATTGGCTCTTGGGCATACAGTATATTGTGTTAGATTCACCAACTATTCTGGGACACAGTGTATTATACATTAAATTATTACCACAATAACTTAGCTGGTATTACTGTACAGGTAAATGCATACACTATTCTACTGATTGACCGACCTGTCCAATATGATGGTAGGTCTTTGAGGAGTTTCATTGTATGTAAAAATTGTATGTAAGGATGGTGTGGTATTGGTATTTTGACTCTTAGTAAGTCTGTGGAGCCATCGTACCGGTACCACACCATCGTCAACACCATCATTGTTCTTGAATATGGGCCACTCTTTCCAATACACTATGATGGTTAGCTCAAATCTTCAGGTATTACTTTTTTATAATCTTAATTGCAAGTAGGAATTAATTATATATATCATGGTACTGTAGATGTGGAATGAAACTTGTTCTTACATGGAAGGTTGTTGCGGTAGCGATTCTTCTTCTTGTTCTCTGGAAGTTCACCATCAGACTGAGACTTCCCTACATTTGGGGCCACAGACTGTTGTGAATAAAATAAAATATACAGCATTAGCTTCATAATTTTAGGACTATGATTTTTATGGCCAAACATGACTACAGTAACAACAAAGCAAAGACTTCATACAAAGTTTATATAAGATATTTCAAGTTGGCATGTGGGTTCCTCAGTATGATTTAAATATTACTAACTCACTGATTATGCAACACTTGCTAACTCAACAAGTGAACCATATGTATACCATGCCAGGGACACCAAGTACCAATCCAAATAAATGCATGATGGTAATGATGATGATGATGATGCAAGAAGGAATAAGATGAGACTAACCAACACTGCCATAGCTAGTGTGTATGGAGTAAATGAATCAACAATCATTTTTACATAGATGAAGATACTATGATGACCAGTAAATGGTTATGGAGGAAGTGTTTTCAGGATGCTACAAAAGAGGCACATTCATCTTGCATTTTTGCAGCAAAAAATATAAATTAAAAATAATTGGATACTGTAATTATTATTTGTAGAGGGGAGGTGGTAGTGATGGAACAGTGTGATGGAGAAAAGGAAGAAAGAGTCCAACAAGAATTAAGAAAGAAGAGAGACAGCAGTGTCAGATAAACCATTCACATCATTTTCACACATCCAGAGTCAGGTGAAGAGTCTGAAGGAGGATATTGCTGAAATCCACTTATCCTCTTGAAGAGATAACTAATGGGTTCAGCAGATTGTCAACAATGTCACCATTTACACTTATAATCACATGGACACAGTAAAGTAACTCAGACAGGCATCTATCACTTACCAATTAAGGGGATAATACACTTTTGGTACATTGGAGTGCCTTAATTCCTCCAAAGTATGCCAGGAAATGGCATCAATTAATAATGAATCAGTTACTTCAGATTTACTACCAACAACATTGTACTCTACCTACTGAAATAACAAGAACTGAACAAGAACATGAAGGAAAACCCTTCAAAAGCTCCGGCTCTTAATGATTCAAGTGAAATGAGTGAGTGAGTTGAACCCCTTTTAAGAAATGGTCGACCCAAGAAGAATGAGTGAGTGAGTCAGTTGAAGCTCTTTTAAGAAGTTGTCGCCCCAAGAAGAAGAACAAGAACAAGAACAATAATTACGATAAGACCTTGAGCTCTCGGCTGAGGCCGGAGCTAAAAAGTACCAATATTACTAACCAAGAATTCTTGCATGGTATCCAGTGAGCTGATTATCTTATTCAGGTAAGCCTCTAACTGGTTCTTGGGCACTCTGCTATTTAGTTGAAGGTTTTCATAGATATTCTCTTCCTTGTGGTTTGGAATATTAACCTCATATACAGCTTCTGGTTGCCTGACCACTGCCTGGGGAGCCTTGTAAACAAAATAAATTATCAGTTTCTGGGGAAAGTACACTCACTGACCATGAAATCTAGCCCATCTGAGTCGAACCCTGATAGATGATGCAGACAGTTTCTAGACAAACAGCACACTCAAAGCTTGCTTCCATTGGTGTTTTGAGATGTATGTATGTGGCCTCATGATGGTTGGGGTGAGCTGTCGTCTAGAAACCGCAGCTTCAGATCCCGGGCTTCGAATCAGGTGGGCTAGATTTTATGATCAGCGAGTGTACATGCATAGGGTATAAAATATTTGCATTATATGGATTGTCTTGTATGTACATAACCAGAATCTGAAATTTACAATGGGTAAAATACCTGTACAGAAAAATCCAACAAACAATTGTTTGGTTGACAGATTGTCTTATTTGGTGGGGTTTTCTTCCCTTGTATGTTGAAATTCACATAGTTGGAGGACTCAAATAATGAAAAGGAAAATAATTAAACCTCTCACTGATACACAAAGACACACCTTTATGTACAGTATAATGATTATATATCAGCATAGCAACTGGGCCTTGCATCACACCACTCTACTCTAAAACAAACTCATTACATTCCACACATATGACATACTTTTTATTCTCTGCTGGTAAAGAACATACAAACACACAAGGAACCCAAGTCTGACCCTTCTTTCATATTTCTGTGTGATTTCTAGTCTTTTACAGTTCAAACAACGTCACTTTTATCTGATCCTCCCACCCTCCCTTTTCACCTTTAGTTTCAAAATCTATGTTAAAATCCATCTGGAGATTCTTGTATACTGTACTATCCCTCATGTCTCACAGATTGGGTGGCAAAAAAATAAAATATATAAATTATGTATATAAAAAACAAAAAATTACATACTGTAGTTTATTATGGTTGGAGGATGGGATTCACACCGGCTGCATTAAAAAGACCCAGCATCATCACAAGTAAATTCCTAAAATAGATATGCATATTTTTGCTGGATATATATTATTTTATCCAAGTATTAATCCGTGTTCATCTCCTCTACATTTATACCTGTGGTGAAGGAATGACTGCAACGGTGGTTGGGGCAACACATGGTGACTGATCCTCTTGTACCTCATTATTATGAAACAACTCCACTGTTTCATCCTCTTGATTGTATGTACCTAAGAGTGAATGAAAATTTATGAGCAATTTATCAATTCCTTCCCTTGTAACAAAGTTAAACCCTCTTCATTAAATTCAGACAGAAATAACATGAGTACAGTATACTCACTTCCTGTACACTATTGTACAATTAAGAAAATACTGTAATGATAGCAAACTGTATGGTATCATATTTACTCAAAACAGCACAGAGGGAAATACATATACATTATCATAATAGCAAATATTTTTCAATTGTGTATCAGTATTCATTTGCAATTACTGTAGCTTATATACAATACTGTACATGTGTGTTGGGATGAGTATTGTCTTCTGATTATGGGCTCCATACAGAAAAGAAACCAAGCAACAAATGGTGGACTAAATATTACAAGTTTTATGTGCTCTATTTACTTACCTAATAATTTATTCTCTTTGCAGTCTGGCTGTTGCATTCTCTTTTGATAACTGGAAATTATAGAAGCAATCATTATTTTCTTAGTCAAAACATTAATTGTTATTCATTAATTTTTCTAATGGTCATCCATCCATCCCTAATTTTGATCCTTCACTCCCTCCCATGAGTGCCCCATCAAGTGATTTACCATGAATGGCATCACAAGTACTGCAGTAAGATTTTTTTAGTTACAGTTACTGTGTCACCACAAAAGATCAAATACATCTTGGTACTATGGTGGTGTGAAAAAAAATCATTAATAGCATGCTGACTAGATGGGTGCAGGATGTAATGTGTGAAGGCATGCATTACATAGGCTGGACAAGTGGTAAAATATACAAACCATGGCATATATCTGGTGAATGAAACATGTGCCATATGACATATCCAGTTGTATAACATCCCTGTCAGTTAGGCAGTGCCTGAATACAGGAGTGGCCGCCCATGGCAGTCCACACAACATGGATATTGCTTTTTATGCAGACTACTGTTGTGCATAACACTTATATATTATACAGTCATGCACCACAATTTCCAGCTTACCTGAGTCGAAGCCTGAGATCAGAAGCAGGAGGTTTCTGGACAACAACCCACCCAAACCATCACGAGGCCACACACATTTAGAACCAATGGAGGCTTTTGGTGGGCTGTTGTCTACAAACCGCCTGCTCTACTGTATATCTCGGGCTTCAACTAACGTGAGATTGATATTGTGGTGAGCGGCTGTACACATCAAAATGAAATGCAGACAGTCCTGCATCTTTCTCAACCCTACCTCAACACACTTGGGTATATTAGTCCCATTATATGATTTCCCTGGGGCCAGGATGGGTTGACCCTCTTGTGGTGAGACAGCAACTACAGCAAGAAAACTATAAAATAGTTTTTATATTATATTTAACTTCAATTACTTCCCTATCATTATTATTGAATATATTTCTTACAACAGTTTTGCTTAACTTTAACTTTTAACAAAAATCATATACAGTAATGAGCTGTCTTCAACTCTGAACTAAATTTACAAGGAAAGGAACTTTTTTTGTGACATACTAAATTATCTGGTGTCAGTTTAATTCAAGTGTATTACCAGAGACTTTGTGTGACTGCTGATTAAGTAAATAATCAACATGAAACATCTTTTAACTTTTGATTATCACCAGCATTTGTTCCAAAGATAATTTTTTTTTTTTTTTTTTTTTTTTTTTTTTTTTTTTTACTTACTACCAGATGAGTCCCACACAGATAAGGATACAGAGGATGAAAACTATAATTCCCAATATCAACTGGATCCAATCAGCGTCTGCACTTAATGTTACCACTGCATCCAGCCTCTTCTCACTGTAGTGTTCTTCCTCTGCAAGAAGTTGGATTGTATATATGAATGTAAAAATAAATAATCGTACCAATAACTTCACAACAGAATCTGAATTTTGGTCCTTATACACTCTTCTTACCAAACTACTATACAGTGTTTAAATACTAACAAATCTGAGTCAAATTCCTTGTATTTGAGAAAAAGAAAAAGAAGGCAGATATTGAGATGGATGAGAGAAGAGGAAGATATGGAAAAAAAAGAGAAGACAAAGAGGAAAATGAGGCAGAAGAAAAGAAAGTGGAAAGTGAATGCATGTGAAAAAGAATAATAATGGCAAGTGAAGGCCAGTGAGAGAATAATAAGGCAGGAAAAAGAGAATGATGAGTTTATGAGAAGACTGTTTTATTTTTAATGCATCAACTGGGAAAAAATATATATGTAGTCAAAGTCATACATTATTCCTCCCCATTTTAATCCACACTTAAGATACCGACTTTTGGAACAAGGGTCAGTTTTAGGACATAGCCTATATTAACAGTATTCTGCATCTTTGTAAAGGATGGATGAACTTTGGCTACAAGTTCTATACCAATGAGATTAGTCATAGTATTAGGCTCTCAAAGTTATCAAGGGGGAGAAGAAATTGTAATGTTGACTACACATATACTGGATACATTTGTGCATACAATACTATTCGTGCATTTGCAGCAGATTGTGAACAAAGTTAAATGTGTGCGGGTATATTATATAACAGTGCTTTGCTGTGGTACTCATCTCAGTCATATTGGCTTTTGAGCATGTAGCTGGCTATAGTAACCCACATGAACATACTGTAATGTTCACACACCCTTAATAATCAGATGTAGCAGATTTAAGATCTCACTCAATGTTAATGCTCCCTTAGAAATGTTATATTTTGGAGTTATTCTATATATAGCAAAAAAACTATGAAACTTTACAAGATATCAAATCAGATTATAGAAAAGATGTGGATCTGTGACTCCTATAGCAAAAACCTCCTTAATCTCTCTGGTTTTAACTAAGGTGAGTTTGATGTTGGGGCTGAAGCATCAACATTATGGATGGATTGTATGTAAGGAGAGTAGATGTGGATGAACTCACCTTGTAATTGTGTCTGTGCTACTATTGCCACCATGTAGGGTTGATTAATGGTCAAGGGGAAGTTGTGGTAGTCACCCCACCACTGACCATCACCCACCACAAATGTTTTCAAAGGAAGGTCCTGCAAGTCAAGACATACAGTATGTTGAAATAAAGTAAGAAAGAACCAAGAATTGTACACTGCCTATCATTGCATTATGTACATGGGTGTCAATGTGTACCAGTACCAATGATGTGATAAGTGAACTCCCCAGTCCCTCCCCACCTCCCATCCTCCAAGCAAACCCATTGGACCAGAGGGAAGCTACATGCATCTGGCAGTGAAGGGATTTTTACGGGGGTTGTACAGTGTTGGTCAATCTGTAGCAACTGGTAATTTCCCACTATTCCATGCAACAGGCCACCATTATTATTATTACCCATTTCATCTGATCATGGTTCCTTGCATACAGTGGAGGAATCAAGGTGCTCTAATGTACAGTTGGACACATGAATGGGTGGTACAGTCCAAGTGAAAGATGGTCAATTTCTGCCAATATCAAGTTCCTTAGTGCCGAATAGGAGACATCAGGGGCAGAAGTCAGTATTGAGGATGGTAATAAAAAGCAAGTACCTGATAATAGACACTGGTTACTCAAATGGGACAAGTATCTTTCACCTGGGCTGTACCACCCATTCCTGTGCCCAACCGTACAAGTAGACAGTGCAAGAAAAGTATGGCTGTATATGGCAACATCCGGCAGGTTTTTGTAGTAAGCCTTCGTAACTTAATGAATGAATCACTAGGAACCCAAAGCCAATATAAAGTGGAAGGTGATTGGCTGAACTTTGAGTGGAGGTGAAGATGTTACCAGATACATGTATATTTTTCTTGCACTTTCTACTTGCTCAACTGTACCAGACCCATACACAGAAAATACTGTACAGTAGCTGTGAGCAGTGACATAATCTGTGAGGAATCTCTTTTGTATCTTTCTAGACACTACCTCCAATTCATAGTAAAAAAAAATTCTAATACAATAGCAAAGAAGCAATGTCAATTATTATTTTTTTTCCCAGGGCCAAGAAATCAATTAGAAAAATCTCAAGAATTATTGTTGTGAGTGAATAATCAGTTCAAAATTGGATTAAATGCTACTGTGATGATAAAGGGGTGACAGCACTATAGTAGGCCCTCGATAGATGATGATTATATTCAACACAATCCGTTTAACACAGGCTCAGTAAATAGCTTAGTCTGTTAGAATAACATAAGCCTGGGAAAACATTTGAAGTTCTTCAATGAGAGACTGAGTGTAAAATGAAGACCATGGTGGATACAAGTATTTATTCATTATATATCAAGGGTCTACTGTACTCTACCTGTACTTAAAGGATATCCAGGAAAGGATAGAAAAATTTCACAGTACACATTGACTCTTCTTAAGTGATTCAGGAACTTGTGAAAGGCACAAAACTGTAATAAGTGCAAAATAAATACATTACTGGTACTGTATAATACTATTATATCATTGATTGATGTCACAACAAACATATACTGTAATTGCTGAATATATAGTCTAAATTAATTAATGTATTCAACATACCTTAGAGATAATGGCAGCAATGTAAGTGTCTTCCATCTTTGCTTCCTTTTGTATTGCAGCTTCACGCTTCATCCTCTTTTCTGAATATTGCGCATTATGTAGCCTCAGAAACTCAGCAGTAAAGTTTTTGTGAACAAACTTGAGTTCCTCTGAGGACACACGTTGCACCATCACCACCAATGATCTGGAAGTTAATAATACACCATAAAACTTACCAGCGTAAAAATGGCCTAACTAATAATGAAACCTGGCCTAAATCACATACTGTACAATACTGTATATAAAAAAGTATACAAGGGACCTGTTCAAAAGCTGGTGGACAGAGAATTTCCAGTTCTCACTATATATACAATTCTTCAAGTATTGGTTCATCATACACATGCATTACAATATGAAAGACATAGTAATATTGCATGCTTACAAACAGGCCATCCAGATTTGTAATCCTATTTTAATTTATTTTTCTCTTCAACCCATTTTCTCCATTTGCATTTTCCTCCTCTCATTTAGGCTGTGTCACAACCAATTCACTGTACTGTTTTCGCTAGTTATTACTGTAGAAATGTTTAATGTGTATTACTAACTCCTTTTAGTGTAGTGTGGATATGTACTATAACATGCCAATTGAAATTTTCCTTCATTTGCATATTCATGATCCCTCATCTAAATAATCACACTTATTACTTGTGACAATAATACCTTCTTGTATTTCAAATTACTAACCTGTTGACCTTCCTTTCCAAATTAAAAGAAGGAAGTATAAGTGTGATATCAGCATCAGTTCTATCTGCTACCTTTAGTTTTCCCTGCAACTCTGGGGTCACCAAGAGACGAGTTGCTATACCTTCCTCAAGAAAATCACCACATAGAGCAGAGTTGCAGCAATACATTTGAAGATTGTACATCTGGCTGTGGTTCAGTTTTTTAAGCTGTGGATTCCAGATATAAATCAGTAATTAATATGGAAATAATGCATTACATTATTAGTACAGAGCAGTACAATGTATAATGAACAATAAGGCAAGATAGTACAGTATTCATTGGCATATCCATAACGATATCATATATATATTGTTACGGTGTGACATCTTCACTACCAGATATATGTGACATCTTCACTACCCATATTATATCATATCATCCTTTATGTGTAGCAGAAATAAGTATTAACATCTTCACTACCAGGTGTGACATCTTCATATGTCATATCATCCTTTATGTTTATAGAGACAAGTGTTAACATCTTCACTATTAAGTGGAAGATGATTACGGCGTGAACACGTCCTCACTACCGTCATTATGTTTTGGTGACATCTTCACCATTGGATAAAAGATGTCACTACTTTATTTTGTTGTATTCCAGGATGTCTACAGAATATAATATTGTGCTAGGATGCCTACAAAATAGGATAGAGAGTTTAGAAAGACATTGTAAAGCACAGTGTGTAGGATTGGAGAGGTGTAGAGAGAAGAGAGTGAACAGTGGAGGTGAACAGTGAGGATTGGAGAGTGAACAGTGAAGAGTTGAGAGAGAGAGAGATAAGATTAAGAGAAAAGAAGAATAAAGCTTAGAAGCTTTTGAAGTGTTTGATTTAATCTTCTATTGATTAACCTGATTGCGTGCCTCAGTCGACCCGGGAGAAGTTGAACGACTGGGGGCGTAACAATATATAATTGCAAAATAGTACAGTGCCTTGAATCCTCCAAAGTAACACTACCAGATTAACAAAAACAATGATGGTCTGTTGCTCAAAATAGTTTCAAGGAGTCAGTTGCTCCAGATTTACTGAAACTGTACTGTCCCCATAATTCTTACTTGAATTGAGACATCTGTCTTTCCTTGAGTGACTGAGACATTGCTCTTGATGTTATGAAGAGGGATTGTTGTGGTGCAATTGATCAGTATACCACCAGTTTCTTCTGGCAGCTGCAGCTTCAACTCCAGTGAGTCTTCACCATGAATTACACTGGCTAGAGAGGGTTTTCCTGGCTCTGTTACACCAAAGAAATTGAAGGCTATTATAATATACTGTATCTGTACACGGATCTAATACAATCTACTGTATTGCATTTTTCTTAGACTGTAAGTATATATCCATATCTGATAACCAAAGGCTGTTGGCATATACTATCAGCTTTAGAAAAATATACTAATTTGCAAACCACATAGGAATTATCTTCTTTTTCCTCTTATTCTACCGCAATTTAAAGCTACAACCAAAGCACTACTGGTTTACAGTACATAATTACTGAAGGGGGCAGATTAATGAAAAAATACTGTAGAAAACATTAGTACTGTACCATATTAATTCAAAGTTACATAAATATTAGTACAGTACTGTATTATTACTTAAGAGTACAATACAGTACTTATCATCACCAGCAATGGATAGTCCACTAAGGAACTAAGGCATTTTCCGATACATTACAACAACTTTTTCTTTGTTTGCTGTCAGTGTAATACAGCTTACTTGTTTTGTTTTTTTTATTAATCGTGACCCTCCAGTAATATCTCTATTTGGCCTGGCTTCTCCTTCCATCCTGGGTTGTCACTGCACATAACTTGAGTCCAAGTCCATTTCTTTCTTTTTATATCAAGATATTCAAGCCTTTGATCTGCTCCCTAAACAATTGTGCTCTTTTTCTGTACCTTTATTAGAGTTTATTGTCATCCCAATCCATGACATTGCTTACGTACAGCCAGCATTCAAAATCTCTCATCTGTTTCTTCTAATAATTTTAAAATGTTATTCACCTCATTATAAGTCTGTAACTCATGCAACCATCCACCAAAGGCTGGGATAGTCTGCCTCATGCAAGCAGCTTACATTAATTTTTTCCCCAGATAATTTTCAATTTCTACTCCTTTCATATACACTGACATTTATATATACAAATAAAGATGTTTTGAAACTCTACTTTCATCCTACTTTCTCTCTCGTTTCATCTTTAACTGAATTATAAAATGGCCACAACATAAGTCATGGATACTGTACACATATTTTTTACTAAAATCTGTCTCCCCAAACAACTGTTTCCCCTCTCTCAAATTGTTTCCATCTAACCATACCTTCATATTTAGTCTCTTATGGCATATATATATTGTATCTTCAATACATTTACTGTACAGTACTAATCATACCATCTCCTCCCCAAACCCCAAATTATAAGGATATTATTCACTCAGTCATACTTTTTTCTTGGAAGATGAAGGGGAGTTCTGTTTCTGGTCCAAAGCCAACTTCAGTGCCTGTCTTTACCTGCAAAGTCACATGATCTAGAGCTAACAGAAAATAAGGAAATACTGTACATTAATAGACTTTAAATACAAATTAATAATCCTGACTTAAAACCAATGGTGTTTTATGATTGTGTAATGTTGTTATTACACCAGTTCAGAATATAGGCTAACCTTGGCTCTGATTTTGATAATTTGTACTGTATTATGTGCATCATGTGGCTGCTTCCGTTATGCCTCCTTTCCTACATTAGTCTCTATATACTTTTTTTTATCTTGCTCCTTGTGTATTTACAGTACAGTATAGGTATATATTCACATCTTTACAATAATTTGCTTTTACTCCATGTACCAATTACCATTCGTCTGGTACTAGTGTTTGCATTATAGAATTGAATTTTATTATAACACATTAAATAGACAAACTCTTTGTGTTTACTAGAACGAAGGCAACACAAGGAGTTATTAAACACATGGTAAATAAACTATGGAGCATGATGGGTCTGATGGTTATGTAAATGATGGGCACAGCTCATGATGCCATGAGAATGAATACAAACAGGAACATACACACACACATAGTTCATGATGCCCCAGGAATAAACAAGCTATTATTCAGTATCCATCGTCTGAGGTATCTGAATGTTTCTAACAAGAATTGCACTGATACTTATTTGTTTTACCTTGCGTATATAAAGTAAACATACATCAACTTTAGTTCATCAGTTCTGGTTTGAGGTCAAATTCATAACATGACAACATCAGTGTAGTACTGTATATTGGTGGGCGGTCCATTATATAACTAAGGACACAGAACATAATTATATATAGTATGTGTATAGCAAAGTTAAAACAGAAAACAAAATAATACAAAGTACTGTCTGTATGTTACTTACATGGATGGCATAATTAGTATTGGGGGTCAGGCCATCAATTTCCACACAACGATCATAGTTTGTTGAGGGGGTACATGAAGAGTTACTAGCAGATTGTTCAATCCATTGGCCTTGATGCTCCATGCATCCACATCTATAAGCAACCTTAGTAATAATGCCGTTGGGTGGGCAAGGGTCATTCCATTGCACCAGAACACTTGTAGGAGACTGAGCAACTCCAGTCAAATTTCTCACTTTCTCTGGGCCTGTAAAAGTAATACAGTTCAGTAAATGCACATGGATGTAAATTCTAATAAAAAACAGATTTCATTATCATCTGAATTTAAGTGCATTATGAGTCAGTGTTCCCCTGATGGGAGTACTGGCTGTAGAGATGTGAACAATACTTAAGGATTTTGATGTTTTTCCAGTCCTGAGTCAATCCCTCGCAGCTCTTCAACTCTCTCTCTTTTCCTTATACAATATTAATTTTACATTGTGCTAGCTGTACCTCCTCTCAAGCTCATTTGCTCTTCCTATTATAATGTCAATATTTTATTGGAGGCACTGCAATACACTGTATTAGAGATGCGCAAACCTTATTGCTATTATCAGTACCGTATTATTTATTATCATCATTCTACAAGCAAAAGCAGATGTTATCTACAATTACTGGTTGCAACAAATACATATGAGGAGGTGAAGGAAGAGGAGGCAGACAGTGACAACATAAACAGTCTGCCGACCATCACCTCACTTACATTTCCCACCCACCCACTGCAACCATCTACAATGCCACCTTACATTCTCACCTTAAACCTGTCACTGAAAAAATTGTATCAGTAACAGTGTTCTGGAAACTCTACATTTGCCATGTTAAAAAGAACATGAAGGCAGCCTGGGAAGTACAGTGGTCAGCAGACAGATCACCCAGCTATTGTGCATTTGTATTACATTATTATATTACAGTATTCCTAGCAACAGACCACCATTATGTTTGTAAATATAGATATGTTTCCTGGCATACTTTGGGAGAATCCAAGGGCTTCAATGCACCAAAAATATATTACCCATTTAAGGCCGAGGCTACTCACTGTTTCCTTCAGTTGTGAAATTGGTGGTGAAAATCTGTCCTATTCCTTGTGCATTTCGTATATACACTTTTGCTTTATATTTCCAACCATGAAGCAAACCACTGGAAAAGCTGAAGGTAGCTCTCTCATTGACAGTCCTCATTGGTACTTCATAGTGAAAGAAAGAATTATTGCACTCCAAAAACGTCTGAATATTGATGATGATTTCAAAATTTGGTCCATTCTGCTCCTTACAGCCACTGGACAATATTGCTTCACACTCCATAGTCTCATTCGACCAACACTTCAAGCCACCACTCACAGTTACATTTGGAACTGGAAGAGAAAGGAATGAGAAATTAGCCCATAAACTTTCATAAGAAACTGTTTAGGTGGCATTCATATTTAAAGGGAGATGCTCTTGTTGGTGAAGTGGAAGGTCTATTATTCCTCCAAACTATGCCATAAAACAGATCCCTAATTAGTACCATTGAAGATGTCTGTTTTCTGGTATAGCTAGGAGAAATCGGTAGTCTTCCAATTCACCAACAAAAGAATCTCCCCTTGAATAGTTCTGGCTATCATATTTTAACAATGATGACAGTTTGCCATTTTTTATATATGGATCACCAATAACCTCTCAAAGGGCCTCAGGTTGTCACTGCACGTCAAAGGAGATCATCGTAAAACTATTATAATATAATAATATAATGCAGGGACTGTAGAGTTTTCTTTTTTTTTCCAGCACTCAATAGAGACATCTCCTTGAGTCTCATGTCCAAAGGTAAATTACTTTTTGAAATAACACTTACAATATAAAGTTGATACAAAACTACTGTTAATTCTGAAGATATGCATCAGAGATATGGACATAAAATAGGATGCAGTGGAAATTAGTTACCAGAGAGAAGCACGTGTCTTGACTACATGGGATTGGAAAATGAGTGTATCCAAATTGCAGTCAGAATGTGAAAGCAATTGGTATTGAATGCTGGGTGGAAAGTAACATACTGAGGTGGTTTGGACATGTGGAGAGAATGCAAAACAAGGAGTTAGGAAGAAGGGGCATGAGAGTAAAGTTGTGGGACTTTGTGTGAGAGGCAGGCCAAGGGTAAACAAGTACACTCAAGCTCGTAAACTCGCAAACACGTACCTACATGTTTATATCATCTGAGCTAGTAGCACTGAGTGGGGAAGGTGTTATTGTAGGCGAAAGATTGTATCATGTCGCTCTACTATGTTCCACCTACTCTGATTCCTCCCCAATCAATGTTACCAACTCAAATTACAAAAACATCAAAGTACTGTACATGGTCACGAATTTACTAGCTTGAGTGTACTGTACTTAAGGGAGGGAAAATTAATCAATGTTAGCAGAAGGTGAGAGCTGGATCATCCAAATAGGGAGTGTTGGAACAGCGACCACTAGAGACTTTGCTGCCTTGGTCACCCCTCTGCCATAATCATTTACAACCAAATACAGAGAACTGTAATGTACTGTACTAACCACTAGGTAATGTGTCCATCTGTTGACATGTAGGCTCACTTGTTCCACCATCATTAATAGCCTCTACACATACATTATAAGTGGTGTAACTATGTAAATTTTCTAACATGATTATAAGGTCGGTTACATTTCTAGACTCCTTCGGTGATGATGTTGCGTCAATACTACAGGCCTTATGCTGCAGCACCTGAAAATAAATTTGATCATGTTATGGGTGGAATAATTTGTGTGTGTGTGTGTGTGTGAAAGAGAGAGAGAGAAAGAGAGAGAGAGAGACAGTAATTACAAATGAAAATGATTGAATGGAGGCACAGCAGAAGAACTGGAGGGCTGTGAAAACCCTTTGAATATTGTCTATATTTCTGAAGGCAATAATCACCTATAGTGTTCTTGTTTAATGGAAGGACCAATACAACACATATTGATGAAATTCCAATTACTATAGTTCATAAATGGCTGTCTACAATGAAATAATATGCAAAGACTAATGTCAAGCAATATCAATGTCACTAGAATAATATCCCTGAGGATTACATGGCTAAGTGATTTTGGTGCACAATATGGATTAATTTTTTAACAAAGAATCTATAAACATACCTTATAAGTTACTCTGTATATGTCTGCCTTATAAGATTCAGGTGGCAAGGTCCATGACACATTGAGTGTGGTAGTTCCCCATTGATCATCTTCCGTGTCCAAAGTAGGAGATGCTGGAGCTGTTTGGCAATAGGCATGACTGAACTAGTAAATTATGTATGAAAAATAATCATGTACTGTATCTTTCTTTTTTAAATGAGTATATTTTCCGGAATCTACACTTGTGACTCTACATAAAAATTAATTAGTTTGTCAAAAAACATTGTTTTACCCTGATTATTATACAGTTGATGTACAATTAATTTATTTCTAACATCAAATAATACCATACTTAACTTCTATCTAGTTATCTACTTCAAACTATAATTTTATCTTATTACCAAAAACTGTTTTATAATTGATTACCATATGAGGCTGTTGAAAATGAAAGAGACTTTTCAGGGTTTGATGATTTATCAGTGATGACAACGCTATAATTTAAATGAGGCTTCAGGTCCGTCAGATTGAGGTGAGGAACGTTAGAAGAGTCATTGTAGATCAAACTTCCATCGTCAAGTTGCACCAGCACATCAAAAGGCTCAAACCCACATCTAGAGTGTTTTCCTCTCTGAAAGATTTCCATCAATGAGGCTAATTTACCTACTGTATGGGATGATTGGACAATTAATCTAAAAAGAGTAGAAAAAAATATTCCTCTTCTAGTAATATACAGGCCCTCAAAAATATTTGTCACCTTTACATTTGCAATACACTATGTCACACCACATAAGGTATTCTGACCTATGTACTGTATATATTCATGCCATCTATACTTTACGAGTGATAGTTGTGGAGGGTATCAAAGCAAGGAGTTCCTAAATATTTTTGAGGGCCTATTAATGAAATGCATCCAGAACATAAAAGTTTGTCTTTACACTACATGATCATAATGAGGAAAATTGTACATGAGGGAGAGAAATGTGAATTGAAAGTGAGGTTTTGAACAAGCAAGGAGGGAGTGCTGGAACAGTGAGAACTGAAGACGCTTCTGCTGTGGCCATCCCCTTGGGTGGAGTTCCCGGAGGGAGCCAGGCATCAGAGCTGTAGATAGATAGATAGATAGATAGAGAGGGAGGGAGGTAGGTAGGTAATGATATTTTGTCGCCAGAGGAAGCAACCTAACCAATTGAGAGAATATTATTACTAACCTAACTAATGCCCCCATTACATTTAGGGAAGCATTGAGAAAGGGCGACACAGGAGTACTAGCCTCAAATTGGCCCATTATAATAGTGTATGCCCAACAAAACCAACACTATGGATACGGTTTAAGACCGCTCAATGAATCTTAATAATATCCATGAAAAGGTAATGAACTGGACAATATCCTGTGTTAGTACAATTTCTCTTGTAAAGAATCACATCCTTCTGCCTTGGCCCTTTAAAGGGATGTTTCTTGAGGGAACAACTTATCATTCCATATGAATGATAAACATATACAGTACAGTACAGTAATTATGTTTACAAGTTTCAGAGACTATATCTTCTCTATTTCATAATCTCATAACCAATGTGTTTGAATTTTTTTTAAGAAATTGTGGGCCATATGCTTCCAGGGTTATCATTCTATGTATTAAAATGTAACAAATTAATTTATACTTGCTATAGGAAATAGATATAATGGAGAACATAATTACCCATTGAAGGTTGGCTGACTGATTAGTGATGTCAGTTACTTTCAAGTCAAAAACTCCCGGACCTGAGGGAAAAATGTTTCTTGATAAGTGTGTATGCAGCTTTTTTATTAAGCTACACTCCTTTGTTGATTTATGATTATTAATATACATATATCATTTCTAGAATTTTCCATTAATTTTTTTGGTAATCTATCAATATTACCAGTGCAAGAAGTGGTGAATGTAGAGTTGTGAACTCTCTTATTGGATGAGCCATCTGCAGCCCCACTTTGTGTCTGTACCAACACCTTTACTGCATACTGGTACCCAGGGAACAGGTCATCCACCTTTACTGTAAATGAAATAACACCACCCTATGATATTCACACACAGAACTGTATACAAGTTTTTATTTTATGTTCGAGTTGACTGAAAGACGATTAAACACCTGACAACTATAGTTCACATAATTAGGAAAGACTTTTTTGGTAGTACAGTATGATCAACACTGAAGGTCTCTTTGAATTTATGGTGCATCGGGCCACATGCAAGAACATCTGTGGTGCTGACGATGGCATGGTACCAGTGCGATGACTCTATAGATACACTACAGAGCCATCGTGTCTGTACCATACCACCCATTGACTCCTATTCACTATCAAAACATCATAAAAAGGTAAAAAATATGACAGAGTTAACAGACGCTAGTGCCATCTCACATGATTATGGCAAACACTAAGTTACCACCTCTCCATAACCTTTCTAAATGTAAACACTAGTGTGCAGTACACTTAGAAATTTTTACTTTCTATCTCTCTCTCTCTCTTTTTTTTTTTTTAAACAAAAAGTTCTATAGTTTTGGCCAACTTGTTTCCTTTCAATGTTTAATATGTCATAAGGTACTGTATAGATCTTTTTTTGGTGCTGATGAGTCGAAATATGGCAATTTTACTCTTTCTATTATTATTATTATTATTATAATTTTTTTTTTTTTTTTTTTTACAATAATAAGTCTTCTATGTAGTTTTGGCCTACTTGACTCATTTCAACTTTTAATTTGTCATTAGATACTTTATATACCTTCTATTGTTGCTGATGAGCTTGTGATGGAAGTGAGTGAAAGATGGCGCCAAGTTGTCCATGTGTTATTGACCTCACTCCATATCTGAATGTCATACCCAGTGATTTCGAAGTCATCCGAGCCGCCATCATCCACCTCACTTTTCCAGAGTGGGAAGCTCAAATGTGCACTGGTTTCAGTGATGTTATTGATGGTGGGAGGAGATCGCAGCCGGGGCAAGTCCAGGGTTCTTCCTTGGTCTGGAAGTAATTTGTTACATACTGTACACTGCTCATGTAATGGTGATCAAAGTGATGTTTATGGATCTCTCTATAGGTTACTGAACATTGTTTTGTGCTCAACTTCAGAATTATGCACGAGGGATAAAAGGAATTCAGGGATAGCTGAAGGCAGAAAGCGGAAAGGTTCGGGTCCGAAAGGTCAGCAAACACCTTTATTTGTTGTCTAATATCCAAAGGATAATAATCAGTAGTCTATCCCACTGCTGTGGTGAACAAAAGACAGTGCCTTTAATTAATGGATAAAATGTAACAGATATTCTAATAAATATTTGTTTGTTATTACTTTTCACCTATTTACCTTCATTTGTCTTACCCTCTTCCCCCTCACCCTGGCCTCAAATTATCACATTTTTGTCTCCTATATCCACCTATGTTAATGCAGTATGCACTTCTTTAAAGTTTAAACTATTGCTGATTCGACAACATTCACAGTGTATGCTTCATTTATTCCTCCTGTCACCCGTCTCCTCTACCTGATCCTTCGTTACCCTCCCACATTATATACCGTCTATATAGCCCCACCCACATTTCTCTCCTCTTCTCCCACTAACATCCCCCCTCCCTCCATCTACAACTGTTGCCAGATCTGACGAGGCCCAAACCAAGTCGCTGATGGATGGGGTGTCGTCTCTTGATCTGTCCAGAGCTGTACCAGAATATGTATTAAAAGTATGAAAAATGCCCGTTTTGAGAAGTTGTTTACTACAAAGGGATTAGTCTTTTTGCGAGTGTAACAAGTGAGCGGGAGGGTGAAAAGTTGTTCATTATAAAGGGGTTAGGCTAATCACAAGTGTATTAACTGAGCGTGGGGGTGATAGTGGGGTGGCAAGTTTAGTTATCACCAAAACTCATTGCAATTTTATTCTTGCACACACATTCCTTTGTTTGTATACATTAATTTTGGTAACGAGGCTGTACTGTATAAATAAAATGAGCTAAATAGAGCAAGAATAACAACAGTAATACAGTAAGATCTCGCATCTAACGAATAATAGGTGCCAAAAAAGGTGCGTTAGATATGAATATGTTAGATGCGAATACATAAACATATGGGGAAAATTATAATCGGTACCAAAAATACAACTGAAACTCAATTTTCTTTCTTAATTTATATTATTGGCTTGTATTTACGGCATACAGTAATTAAAAATATACAAGAAATTTGTAAAATAATCAAGAAACATGTAAAAAAGTCTGTTAATCCGACCACGGATACTTCGAAAATCCCAATAGTCCGAATTTTTTAAAGCGGTAATAAAAATGTCAATTTTGGTGCCTGAGAGGCCTATGCGGGATTTTCCGGGTGTATCGTCACATATGCCTATGTGATTCACATACAGCTGGGCCAACCACTCTCCCAGCTATTAGGCGTACCTATGCGCAAATTAATATTAAGTGGAAGTGATTTTTCAAAGAAAATTACCAAAATTGATTAATACAAACTAAGGAATGTTTGTGCACGAATGAAAATTCAATGAGTTTGTGATAACTGAAATTTTCACCCCACTCACTCACGCTGGCTTGCTACACTCGTCATAAGCTAAACCCCTTTATAATGAACAACTTCTCAATACGGACATTTTTCATACTTTTAACACATATCCCGGTACAGACGTTTGATATGGTGAAAAGTGCAAGTGATGGTATGAGAAAATTACAAAGAATAATTAATATAAACTAAGGAAATATGATTGTATGAGTAGAAACTCATGAATTATTGGTGTTAACTGAACTTGTCAACTCGTCACGCACTACACACGCTATTAGGCCTAACCTTTTAGAATGAACAACCTTTAAAAACATTCATTTTCCATACTTTGGGCTCAAGTTTAGAATTAATATTAGTCATTAGCTGTATTCGGTGGCAAAAATTCAACTTGAACTGATGGGTGACGACGAACTAGGTAACGTGGCCGATATCCAACAGCACAAGAGACGTAATCCACCACCACAAAGAATAACATCACCACTACGCACCTGACCATAAGGGTGATAACACTAGGACTGAGGCGGCAAGCGTCTCTGAGGCGTGTAGGCGGGAGCAGTGTTGCCAGGTGCAGGGAAATTTCTCTGTTTTAGGGAGGGAGGGAGGCAGTCGGGAGTGGCTGTTTGTTCTGGATTTTTCGCTGTTCATTTAGGATTTTTTCGTTAGATTTGAAACTATACTCGTTAGATGAGAATATAGGTAGATGTCCAAAACGTCGTTAGATACAAATTCGTTAGATTGAAACACGTTAGATGCGAGATCTTACTGTATTTTTATTTCTTAGTCAAACAATCAAATCAAATACCATTGCTCCTTACTGTAACTGAATACTTCTAAACTCTTCATCCTTAAGCTTGGCATATTAATTCTAATAAGTTTTCTCATCACAGGGACAACCTCAGTTTCAAGGGGTTTATAATATCCTGATTAATCAATTCATCATGGTTACTTTATTAGTTTTCTCTTACTTATGCCAGACCAGTTATATGCCAGTTTTAATATATACTGTACAAAGTAATGTAGCAAAAGAAAAGAAAACGATTATATATAAGCTAAGGCTGGTAACAGTAGGCCTTACCATCACAGGGTATACCATTCACACATCCTTTAGGGCACCAGCCACTGTTACGGTCACAGTTTTGGTCTATACAGTGATCACATTTCTGCAAACACCCAGCACCATACCAGCCCTTGGAGCAAGCTGGAAATGGTAAAGGATACATATTAGCATAATGCAAATCCAAAATTTATTTTAATCTTACCTTTAAAGTTGTACAGATTAATTTTTCTAATTCCCGGGGTCACTAACTGAAGGGTTGCGTGTGATCGCCAGCGGTTTTAATATGGAAGTGAGGGAACGGAGTGTTGGCCGAGTTTAGATGTATTTTGTAAAATCTTCCCCGCAATAATTACTGATACATCGTACGTCTGCACTTTAAGACGTTATTATTCAGTAATTATATTAACATTATAGATAAGAATTGGTGTGCAACATACAGTAAAACAGCAATTACAAGCATAAAATAGTACAGGGGTTGGCAGAACTAATAACATTTATATTAGTTCATACCTGCACCTTTGGCTTAAAATAAAAAAAACACTATGTTTCTGAAAGAACAATGCCCTATGTTAAAAAAAATGAGAGCAATCAGAAAAGTTTTTCACCTCTAATTATACATTTTTATGAGGCCGAAATCATGCGGGAAAGAGATCACCGACCGAGAGACTTCCCCAACTTTGTTGTTAACAATTATTTTATCTGGTGAAAAGTGGCAGTTTTTCTTGGTTCGTGACGTCGGGAATTACTCCCCTGTTAGTCTATATTGTAGTTTGTAATTCTGCTTAAGTATATTATTTTCTGTAATTGCCTCAGTACTGTACTTTGTTCTATACGTCTGTTTTCCTCTATAATTATCTTAGTGTAAAGGGAGCTTTCCTTCCAGGTGCTACATTCTCTCTTATTATTAATACTTCCTTCAACTTTTTCTGGTACTGTGGAAAGAAATTAAACACGTCAGAAACTCAGAATTCTATAATGAAAAAACATAATAGTATCGGCTCTGAGTCATACAAATGTCACAACTGTTTCTATAACTTTAGAGAAATCTTTACAATCCACAGCCTTTTTTCACCAATATTTTCATAATGCAGGTTACATATACTGTACTCAATCTACAGGAAACTGACTGCTAGATGGAGGTCCAGACTGGTATGTCCCCCATCTGCAGCACTGCAAAATCTAGCCTATCAAAGTAAAAGTAGTAAATAGCTGACACATGAGACAAGAGTGAGTTTGGCTTGATTTGGCAGCATTGCAAGTTGTGAAATACCAGTCTGGGCCTCATGGCAAGTGGTCAGTTTCCTGTAGACAGACTATAGGAGACTACAATAATCATGGTGGGCAAAGGCAAATCTCAAATCCTACATGTATCAATATTGTAATACCCATTATAATAAGGTAACAGGAAACATCTCCCATATTACACCACTAAAGGATGTAGGAGCCCAAGGCTGATCGATAAATGCCAATTTCAGCTTCATAAGCATGTGGCTTGTTTCCCTGAGGTTCACTTTGCACACAGGATAACATGTGAAAGGGTCAATCCTGAAAAGAGGAGCCCAGGGAGGAAAGTTGATGAATCATGCAGGGAAATAAGAAAGGTGCCTGCCTGGAGGTTTACTCATATGGATTACAGGGAATGCTGCAAAAGGGTTTGCCTGCTAAGTGCTGCCAACCAATTCTTCCCAGATTATCATATCCATGATCTTCTTTGGCTTTACTAAAATTAATCATATTTATTATCCCTTCACAGTGTCTATGCTGAAAATCTTATCCTTGCATAACAAGTCTGTAAATTTGATGCTTACTTTGAAAACAAAAATACAGTACAGTACTCCCTTGTTATCGACGGGGGTTAGGTTCTTAAGATGGCCGTCGATAATAAAATCCGTCGATACCACATTAGAGTATAAAAAAAATTTCCTTTACACATAAACATAACATATTAAAGTACTGTACAATATGTATATTATATATACAGTTGGACCTCCAAATACAGATATGGAAAAAGATTATCAGAAGATCAGAGATATCCGAGGGCTTAAATTTGATGCGTATGACTGACTGTCTGCCTGTACACTCACTCTCAAAACTACGTGTGCTTTCACTCGTATCTCTGGTTCCCATACACAGCTAGTGACTAAAAATAACTCTAAACTTGAGCCCAAAGTATGGAAAATGAATGATTTTAAAGGTTGTTCATTCTAAAAGGTTAGGCCTAATAGCGTGTGTAGTGCGTGACGAGTTGACAAGTTCAGTTAACACCAATAATTCATGAGTTTCTACTCATACAATCACATTTCCTTAGTTTATATTAATTATTCTTTGTAATTTTCTCATACCATCACTTGCACTTTTCACCATATCAAACGTCTGTACCGGGATATGTGTTAAAAGTATGAAAAATGTCCGTATTGAGAAGTTGTTCATTATAAAGGGGTTTAGCTTATGACGAGTGTAGCAAGCCAACGTGAGAGTGACAGTGAGGTGAAAATTTCAGATATCACTAAAACTCGTTGAATTTTCATTCGTGCACAAACATTCCTTAGTTTGTATTAATTAATTTTGGTAATTTTCTTTGAAAAATCACTTCCACTTAATATTAATTTGCGCATAGGTACGCCTAATAGGTGTGAGAGTGTGGGTGGCCCAGCTGTATGTGAATCATGTAGGCATATGTGACAATACACCCGAAAAATCCCCGCATAGGCCTCTCAGGCACCAAAATGGACTGGTTGACGGTCGTGTACAAAGTATATAATACAATAACTTGGGCACTCCAGATCATGGAGATACCAATATTTTTCCCATATGAGTTGAAATTCACGAAAAATAAGTGTTGGAGAAACATCGTACCTCACACTGTTTGGTGACGTCACCAGCCCTATGTGTACCGACAGCTACTATGGAGTTACTACACACAACACTAATAAATCTCTTTTCTGGAGCGTTTCCACTAATGTTTTGCATTTTGGGACAAAACACCATTGCTAGCTATTGACTGGCATGGTGAATATGAAGTATATCCTCTGTAAAAGCACAAGAATACCGCACATCTCCCCTAGACTCTTGCTTTCAAAGGTAATAAAGCGTTGGCGCGGACAAGGCGTCTGGTTTTTGACGTCACGAATACGCGCCATCAACTTCCATTATGTACGACTTTGATGGCTTTTATATGCCAAACAATATATTCCTTTGTCAAATAAATTACATAACAGGACAATTGAGCTTATTTATTAACGATATAAGTTGTTTGATAGAACATTTTTTTGACCGTCAACCAGTCCATTGATATAGGCCTAGCCAAGGTGCATAGCCTGCCTTGTCACTCGCTCGTCTTTAGTAATTACGAGTTATTAACCACTAGCTTCAACACTCAGTCATGTCAGGTGGTGCATTTACAAAAAGGAAGGTCATATCCTTCCATATCAAGATGGAAGGTTTTTCTCGAACAGAGAAAGAAGGAAACACCAGAATATGCTCAATAAAATGTAAACTAACGATATCACGTTATCTCCCCCCTTCCCCCTACTCACCCCCTACCACCTCCACCACCACGCATGCTTACGACTCATTTCATTCATGAGATGTCTGCGAAAACCTTAATATAAGTTGTTACTGTATATGCATTTAATATGCTTAATACGAATTGTAATACTGTATTTACATTTGTAAAGTAACAGTACTGAACACTTCTCTTCACTTTTAAACTAAATAGCTATATAGTCCGTGGATAATATCCGTCGATAATCGAAACCGTCGATAACAAGGGAGTACTGTATATGTCTTTTCTGAAGATTAATAAAACAAACTTAGCCTCAAAAGTGAGCCAAGATAAGCATACTACCCAAAATGCTCATCCCTGAAAAAGTCTGTCTCAAGTAAGATGACTGCGAACAGCCAAATAATTTAATTACCATATTATAGTAGGTTGTAGGGAGATACATGATAATTGTTTTTGTAAAATATGACAAGTACAGTTAATTGTTTTTGTATACCATGACTCGTACAGTTATATTAAAGACATGTGCCTGTATACCACCACACAAATGAACACATTTTCAATATGAGAGGTGTTAATTATTTTTAAACAAGAGGAAACATAACAAATTGAAAAGATAATTATCTACGGTGAGAACTCTTCACATTTAGCTAAATCTTAAAAATCATGGTGTATAAGGGAAGAAGAAACTTACTTTCTTTACAGAATGGGCCCCAGTAACCTGCAGGACAGGAACACCCATAAGGTTCTGGTAAACACATAGTCAGGCCAAAACAGCTTTTTTCTGTTGGAGGGCTAAAGAAAAGTGACGTCTCATTGCACTGAAGAGCACAAGAAGATCCAAAGTATCCCTTTTCACAAGCTGTGGAAAGAAAAAGAGTAAGTCTTAGTGATATAATATAATGACATGAATAAGAATTACCGTACACCCAAGATCTGACAGATATAAATAAATTTTCAGCGCTACAAGAAGAGGAATTGTAATATGAGTAATAAAAACTTTTAAATGTTCACGGGTGAAAAAATAAAATCATAGTGAGGAATCAGATTTGAGATTCGAGCAGCCTTAATCTTTCTCAAAGTTGTAAACTAAACATACTGTATACAGTATAAGTCCCAAAACCAAGAATTAAAAAATTATTGACTGTGCAAAAATGGAGAAAATTGTCAAAATGCCAAACTGAAACATCCATAAACGAATGGCTGATCTGTTATTATCTAAAATTCTCATGGTTTATGATAGTTGTACAGTTGGCAAAAATAAGTATTGGAACAACCTTTACATTGAAATTAACTACAGTATAATTATTCATAAGGGATATCAATACTTTTTTTTGCTGACTGTACATAGTCAATTACTGTATTTGATTTTTTTATTCCATCATTGTTTAAACCTTCATTTCCTTTTTTGATATATCAAAAAAGGAAATGAAGGTTTAAACAATGATGGAATAAAAAAATTCAAATACAGGTAATAGACTATGTACAGTCGGCTAAAAAAGTATTGATATCCCTTATGAATAATTATAGTTAATTTCAATGTAAGGGTGGTTCCAATACTTATTTTTGCCAACTGTACAACCATCATAAACCGACACACACAAAACAATAGGGAGTTGAAACAAAGATAGATCTTGAAATCAAAATAGTGCTTGACATGCCTTGACTGGTGTCACTATCTCAAGAGAACTGTAAAATATGTACAATAGAGAACACCAAAATGTTGCTGAAGTGATGAATCTGCATACATGTATCAAAATGAATTTATGATACACAAAATGTTAAAATGCCATCAAACAAACTGACATACAATACATGACATGACTCAGATTATAGAACAACAGTAACATCTTACTGAAGGCACAAATGAGTAAGCTAAGTAGTTGTTGTTGAAGTTTCTCAAACTGTCTGGCCGAGCAGCCCCGAGCTCCTGAGGAAGGCCATGGCCTGAACTGGGCTTTCCCACAGCGCCCTCAGAGAGTGTATGTTGTGTTGTTGGCGAGTGTGGTTGTGTGTATTGCAGTCTTCAATAATGTGTTTAATAGTATGGGGTGCTGTGTTGCATCCTGGACAGGCATCCGCAGTGGCTCCATCCAGCCTCTTCTGATATGTCAGAAGGGCCGGGTGGTGGCCACATCGCAGCCTGGCCAGGTGGACTCTGTCCTCATGGGGAAGGGAGGATTCAGATAGATGGATGTCAGGAGGTCGTGCATGCAGCTGTGAATTGTTTTTTAGTGTTTGGATGGACTGATGAGTGATTTGAGTATGGATGTTTTTGGAGATTGGTTTGGGGTGGGCATGGTGTAAGAGATGATAGTATTTGTGTGTGGTATCGTGTGCTAGGTGTTGTTTTAATGTTCCTTGTCATGTGTGGGTGTTGTGCCATGTAGTGTAGTGGATGTTGTGGGTTTGTGGAGGCTGCAGCAAGTGTTTGTGTGCCTCTCATGTCAAGATGATCCTTGATTTTGAGGACTTTGGTTTCATGGTGTAAGTGGTCTGTAGGTGTGGTAACTGTGCAGCCTGTGATTGTCTTTAGGGCCCTGTTCTGTATGGTCTGTAGGGTGTTGTGATGAGTCTCGGCGAGGTTTGAAGCCCAGGCAGGGCTTGCATAGTCCATCATTGATCGAATATATTGTTTGTGATTGTAGATTCTTTGTTATGTCCAAATGTTGTGCTGGCAAGTGATCTGAGGGCTTTAAGTCTGTTCATGCATTTGCTTTTGATGGTCGTGATGTGTTGTTTGAATGTCATGGATGTATTGTATGTTATGCCAAGTATTTTGGGTGTGTTTGTGTGTGGTATAGGTGTGTTGTTTATGGTGAGGTGTGGTGTGTTGCGGTGTTCTGCATTCCAGTTGGTGAGAAGGGTGACAGTTGACTTGGTGGGTGCTATTTTAAGTCTATTTGTGGTGAACCAGGTATTAAGTATGTTGAGGTAGGGCTGGAGGATGAGAGTGGCTGTGTTTGCGTTTCTGTGTGTACATGTGAGTGTTATGTCGTCTGCGTAGGAGGCTACGTGTATTTGTGGTGCCTGGGGTGTTGGTATGTCATGCATGTATAAGTTGAAAAGGGTGGGTGAAAGTACAGATCCTTGAGGGACACCATTAGTGAAGTTTTTAATGTTAGATGTCTGACCAGCAAATGTAACATGGGCTATTCTACCTCCCAAAAAGTTGGCCAGCCATCTTTTGGTGTTGTTATGCATGTTTGTGTTGTATATTTTGTTTGTGAGGATGTGGCGGGGGATGGCATCAAATGCTTTACTGATGTCTAGTGTAACTAAGAGTGTTCTGTGTGGGGGCCTATCCGAGTTGATGCCATCAAAAATTTTTTGTGTGAGGTCTGTAAGAAGGGTGTTAGTTGAGTGTAGTGGTCTGAAGCCGTGTTGTGAAGTTGCAAGGGGGATGTGTGGTGTAATTAGTTTAATTATGAGGCGCTCGGTGATTTTGGAAGGGGTACAAAGGAGGGTGATGGGACGATGAGAAGAGGGTAGTGTGGGTTTTTTGTTAGGTTTAGGGATGGTGATGATGTTTTCGTGTTTCCAGATGTTGGGTAATGTGTTGTGTGAGTAGCTGTAGTTTGCTATGTTAGTGAGTGCTTGTATGCCTTGTGGTCCAAGGTGTTTTAGGTGTATGTTACTGATGTTGTCTGGACCACAGGCAGGTGAGTGTTTTATGTTGTGAATGATGTGGTTTGTCTGATGAATTGTGAATGGTGATAGTCTTGGTCAGTGGGAAATAGTCTCTTAAGTTAAGTTGTTGTTGTTATTGTTCTCCCAGGGCAGAATAGCCTCCTGCCCCACAGACCCCAGGTATGCTCTAGTTGCAGTGAAAAAAAATTAAAACAAAGGACGGTCTGGCTCTATATGCCTGGGCTACTGAAGCACATCCCAGGGAAATGGGACTAGAGCTTACTGGACCAGGGAGTCTGGAGGCCTCTGACCACCAGGGAGCCTCCGGTTGCAGTACACCTTGTGTCAATTTTTAATCCATGTGGGCAAATCTCCTCAAATCCACTAGAAAGTGACCAGATCCTACAACAATCTTTATTCTAGCCTGTGGAGGATAGCTAGTATTCAGAGACTAAAGTCAGCCCCCCTGGACAATAGGTAAATAATAAGTAAACAACTTTAATACTCTCTGGACAAGAGGGTACTGTACATCGTGCACCCTTTTATATAATAGAAATACTTTACTTCCTGGAATACCCTTCAATAGGACTCATGGTGTGCATCCTATATAAGGAAAAAAAGAGATGTTGTTAGTTCTATTTGAAATACATTTTAAACAATACCCTTATGTTGGGCTTAGAGGCGATTGTTAGTGGAAATGTTTTATATAATACTGTATCTGTAGAAGACAGAATGACAATGGACTGAGAGACAAAAGTCCTCTACTTTTGATAGTTTTAGTAGATAAGTGGATCTGACCTTCACACACACACTTGTACACTCACCTACACACATACAGACAAAAGTTATTTAACTACAATTGCATGTTTTACATGCCAAGTGAGCATCTATGGATCTCGGTTATTAAGGGATCGTTAACACTGGTTCACCACCACACCAACTGAGCTTGTAAGGTATATCAGCCCTTTCTTAAATATATTAATAACCATTAATACTGTATAGTATACCAGTAGTTTAAAATCATTAATGATTTAATGAAATCTCTTGTAACATAATATATTATATAAATATATATACTGTATACTGTATATAGGCTACACACACACATGCATATGTATATATAATAAATTATGAATACAGAAGTAAGGAATGTACATTATAAAGAATTCATACACAGATAGCTAAATAAAAATAATGATTATGAAATTTTTCATTTGAGAATGTTGTACACTGAGATAGATTGTTACCATTTTGACAGGTTGTCCCTTGAAATCCTGGGGCACATAGACATGAGCCAGTTTGAGGATGACACAATCCACCATTCTCACAGTCAGGGCACCATTCCTCACACTTTGTGCCATATTTCCCTGGTGTACAATCTGTCAATAGGATTGCCAACTAAATTTTCACTTGCTTAGATATATCACAATTGTATTATCATATAATTATCCAAAAAAAATATTATATATCTTTATTTTCTACTAGGGTTGTCTATATTAGTTGGCGGCCCCCTTGTCCGCATATACCAGGGACACACAGGTCTGAATCCTGATATCAACCGACTCTTGTGCTGCATAGTTGTCTTGGTATAGTATAGATGAGAATTTAAAACAGGCAGGAAGTTAGGTTCATGTATAGTTAATATACAAGGTCATTATTTCAAAGGGGAGGATAATCCTCAGGCTCAGTTTGTCTATCAGTAGATGAATTATCTCTTAAAAATTATGTATTATAAATACCTCTACATGAAAGTGGCAAACATAAAAATAAGAGACTAGCTAAGCTTATCTCTATGACAAAGATTCCTACACTATTATATACTGATACAGCATACACCATAAGAATGTTGGCACCTGAGAATATAATATAATCAGCATTCTATAAGAAAATAGCTCCATTAATTTAAATCATGTCTGAATACGTATTAAGATCCTTGCCATATTATTCAAACATTACCACCTATGCTTAAGGTGGTAATACACTTGTGGTAAATTGGAGTGCCTTGATTCCTCCACAGTATGCCAGAAAACATGACCAGATGGTAATTGCCCGGGTGACCGAAGCTGTTCCCAGGGACTTGCGCCCCCTTGATCACTTGCCAGCACAACATTTGGACACAACAAAGAATCCACAATCACAGTATACAAACAATATATTCGATCAGTGATAGATTATGCAAGCCCTGCCTGGGCCTCAAACCTCGCTGAGACTCATCACAACACACTTCAAACCATACAGAACAGAGCCCTAAAGACAATCACAGGCTGCACAGTTACCACACCTACAGACCACTTACACCATGAAACCAAAGTCCTCAAAATCAAGGATCATCTTGACATGAGAGGCACACAAACACTTGCTGCAGCCTCCACAAACCCACACCATCCACTACACTACATGGCACAACACCCACACATGACAAGGAACATTAAAACAACACCTAGCACACGATACCACACACAAATACTATCATCTCTTACACCATGCCCACCCCAAACCAATCTCCAAAAACATCCATACTCAAATCACTCATCAGTCCATCCAAACACTAAAAAACAACTCACAGCTGCATGCACGACCTCCTGACATCCATCTATCTGAATCCTCCCTTCCCCATGAGGACAGAGTCCACCTGGCCAGGCTGCGATGTGGCCACCACCTGGCCCTTCTGACATATCAGAAGCTGGATGGAGCCATTGTGGATGTCTGTCCAGGATGTAATACAGCACCTCATTCTATGAAACACGAAGACTGCAATACACACAACCACACTCACCAACAACACAACATACATTCTCTAAGGGCATTGTGGGAAAGCCCAGTTCAGGCCATGGCCTTCCTCAGGAGCTCGGGGCTGCTCAGTCAGACAGTTTGAGAAACTTCAACAATAACATGACCAGATAAAAAAAAAATATGGTTTCCTGTTGCTTGGAATAGTTTGAAGGAATCAGTCACTCCAGATTTACCAGCACTTGCACTATCTCCTTAACCCTGTATGCAATAGATGTTTTATTAATGCACATAAACCCATCCATCTTACCTTGAACAGTAAGGTGAAAGTATGCTCCCTTACCACCGACATCCTTATCTTTAATGTATGTAGTAAAATGGTTCCCATTTTTACCATTACCAAGCACATATATACCAGCATCTGCCTGGGTAACATTTTCAAGGGTGAAGGGTAATGTCTTGTCTGGGGCTGCAAAAAATCTGTAAGTCCAATCATCAGGCAACCTCCTAATGAATACAGTACTTGGCAAATCTTCATTATTCTTGGTGACATTAATACTCATTGTCTCTCCCTGACTGCTCCGGAAGGTGCTAGCTGCTGCTGTGTAAAGCTCTGTGGAAGGCAAGAGAAAGTATGTTTAATTATTTACAAACACCATATCAGGACGAGGCTTGCTGATAAAAAAATTCTACATTTTCTTCTAATCATTAATACTCTTAGGCACAGCCAGGTTTTGTTTAAACTGTGCATGTGGGTGTGGCAGGACACATCTCGAGTATGGCACGCTAGTTTGAATAGGGGAAACTGACTGAGGCGGGAAGCCAGACTGTCCAGTGCATCATCACATTTCTGGTTACCAGTGTATAGGATCCCTATGTGGTGTCCAAATTTGAACTAAATCTGCCCAATGGTTGACTTTTAACAAGGACTATCCACTCGCAAATGCAGCATAGGCGTCAGCTGTGTGTGAGTGTTAGTAACGGCTTCTCCTCCAATGATGTTCCCATATTTTTTATTTCTAGTTAGTTTTATTTTGTCTGAAGGTGGCCTCCGACAGTGAAGCATTGATGCGCCACCTGCACACTATGGATTTCATATGTCAATGTTCGCAGGGCTATAGTTTTTCTGTGTCCATTTCACTTTCATGCTCACAATCCTACCCTTCATGTTTCTCCCCAAAGATCCTACAACCTGTCTACCCTACAGTACACTGCCCTCCCTACCCCTCTCTCTCTCTCTCTTCTATGCTCACATGATTACATTACAGTACACTGTTCCCAACTATTTTAACCTTTTTACTTCTTCCATCCTCTCACCTCCCAGTTGGTATTCACACTCGGCAGGATCTTCCAATTTAGCTTCTGCTCTCTCAAAATCCATCAACTTACTCTTCGTGACATTCACCTTTTAGTTTTTTCTTTTGCATACACCCTATACAGTAATTCACTTACAGTACCACCATCTGTAACTCCTCTTTATTCTCAGCCAGCAAGTGTCATCCACAAACAAGCTTGCCATCAACAACCATTTTACTTAATTCAACTTCATGCTTGCACCCTGGCCAACATTATACTGTATATCAGAATTTTCCATTACTTTACAATGAACTGTTTTCTGGACTTACAGTTCATTTTCCTGAATAGAATGTTTTTCATTTGCAGATTCAAATTTACACTATACTCTACTGGTCAGGAAAGAGATCATCACAGGATTACAGGATTTCAAGAGCTAGGTTTAAGGTCAGAGAGATGCATGGATGTACGAGGACTGGCCATGGAAAACAATAACATGATGGCTGACTTTGATATGAAGTAATATGTCTCCTCCCACTTTCAATAAGGACAATACTAATCTATCAAAAGAGGCAATCCCAAATGTACTATTGTAGACACAAGTTTTTTCCTTATAGGGGTGACTTTAGTAAATATTTGACTGCTTTTCTCTAATAGTGAGCTGTATTTTAGTCTCATATTTTAATTAAGAACAAGTTTCTAACATCCAGTAAACAGTCACACACAAATTAAAGCAATAACATCTTAGGAGTACATGAAAACAAATTACTGTATGAGTCACCCATGAGCGGAAAGGAACTTTTGTCCGAAAAAGTACATTACTGTACAGTAGGTTGATTTTTAAACTGTCCTAGTTTATACCAAGCCTACACTGCTGAAATGTTACTTAACAAATTTAATTAAGCTACATTTTGTACAAGACTCATAGCTTATAGATCTTCAGCTACACATTTGTTTAATTTTTTCTGATACGGACTAAACTTCTGATGAAAACGTTACTAGACCTTAAAAAAAAAAATAAACAAAGCTGTAACTGAAATCTCTCTAATCTTACGATCAGGCCTCTGTATGACAGCAAGAACATCTGTGGCTGCAGATCTGCCACGGCATCTGTAGACTCTTGCATTGTCGTTTATGGGAACTTCAATGTGCACACCAGTCTCTGAAACACAAAATTAATTCCTAAGGTATAACACATACAAGTTATTTTCCAGTCAAGCTACTAACCATTCTTAACTTAACAATTGCTGGAGGTTTCAGATAGTCACCCTTTCATGAAACAGGATTGGTCAGGGCAAACTTCCAACAAGAAAAAGCACTGGTTGATAAACAGTTGTCCAGGTGAAAAAGGACAACTGGTGTCTTTAATGATGGAAGGACCCAAAAGTACAGTGATCTTTCAGATGAAATTAACATGAACACTTAATCAGATGTAATAAATGAAGGTGTAAATGGAAGAAGGTACTAATGCACTGCTCTGAACAAAACCTGCTTTTGTTGGGTATTACTAATTCTTCATTTCTCTAATAACTTGAGTAAAGATGAAGCTACCATTCACTGTAGCAGAGTGTCAGTACAGTACACATGAAGTGTGTGTGTTGTGTGTTTATGTGTGTGCTGATGATAACCTGGATGACCTCATGTCCAATGTCAAAATTTTTTTTTTTTAAATACTGTATTGATTCGGGCTTGAAAGTCTTACAAAATACACCATGCTTCTACCAACAGCTTAATGTTGATTATCAAAATGTTCTCATATTTGCAATGCTTTACATAGGATTATTATGCCTCACTGACAGTTGGTGACAGTAGTAGGCTTTACTGAGAATCTTGAGGTTGTTATTTTTAGCTGATTATGCTTGGTTTGTATTATTTTCCAGCACTAGGTATGTACAGTACTGTACCTTCTGTTGAACAGATTCTCACTTCAAAGTTAAATAATGAACTGAACTTACCTTTAACATCCTTGCTTTTTGTTTCATCAACATCATAATTCCATCTTAAAATGTCATTTTCTGAAAGGTTCCTGTTTGAGTCTTCAGCAATGCAAATCAAATTAAGGGTGTCCCCACTGTACGAGTTATGCACAATCACAACGTCTGCTGCCAAATCTGTGTTAAATCACAAGAAATCACAGATGTAGGAACTAACACTAAGCTTTCCCATTCCATCTTAAAAAAACTTGTATCTTTGTTCTACGATCATTAAGCCTATAGTTATCTAAAATGTTAACCACTACACCTACTGGTACAATACAAATATAGAAGACAGCTGACCATTTAAAAAAGTACTGATAAATCAAAAGCAGTCCTAAATGACTGCCATAAATAACAGGGACTGACAATATATCACAGTGCAAAACAATACTGATCATAAGTTTATAAAAAACAATTCAACCACCTAGAATAATGTTAATCACAACCAATTAAAGCATTCATGATGTTTAACAGAAACTGTATATAGTTTATATAATGCAGCAAAACCTATTACAGTACTGTATCCAAATACCTTTACACCAAATCAGCAGGATTTCCCATGATTATCACGAAGCAGAGTACTGTACTGTACAGTATTTATTAATAGAATTACAGAAATCTGGTGGCAAACCTTTACAGTACAGTACAACTGTCATAATATCCCATCTCCCTTTTTTCAAGTGCCAGAGGTATAAAAAGGAAGTAGAATACAGAAGGAAGAAACAGAAGCCCTACATACATTTTTCCTAAGAAATCTCTTCCACTCATGCCAATTGTGCACAAGTTCATTTGCTTCATCCATTCTCATTCCCCACTTTCTCATGAATTTCAATATACAGTAGAGTATTTCTCATCCTGCCAGTTCTTTGGACTCTTCACACACTTCTCACCATATCCATCTCTACTGCTCTTCCTCTAAATATCACATACGTGTTCAAGGAACTCTAAAAGTTAATTCTGCTTCTGTAGTGAATGTATTACAGTGAAAGCTCCTTTATCCGGCATTCTGGTAAAAAGAGCTGTCACGCTCACCCACTCAGAGTGCAGAGTGAGTGACGAGTGTTAAAAGTGAAGAGAAGTGTACTGTACTGTAACTTTACAAATGTAAATACAGTATTACAATTTGTATTAAGCATATTAAATGCATATAACAATTTGTATTAAGGTTTTCGCAGACACTCATGGCTGAAATGAGTCATCGTCATGTGTGGTAGTGGTGGAGGTGCTAGGGGGTAGAGTAGGGGGAAGGGGAGAGATAGCGCGTAATATCGTTTGTTTACATTTTATTAATATGCATACTCTGGTTTTCCTTCTCCTTTCTCTGTTCGAGAAAAACCTTCCATCTTGATATGGAAGGATTATGACCTTCTGTTTTGTAAATGCACCACCTGACATGACTGATGAGTGTTGAAGCTGGTGGTTAACTCGTAATTACTAAAATAGAGTCACACACAAGGCATGCTAGGCCTATATTCCTTTGACCTTGAGCCAGGGTGAATGGAGACTGAGGGTAGGGGGGGAAAGGAGCACGGGGGAAGTGGTGGCAACACACACACACACACACACACACACTTCACGGACGTCAGTGATATAATTTCCTGACATGTTTATTATAATTTCGCTCGTTATGTATAAGAACTTCTCGGATTTATTTGAGAGTCATCTGTATATATACATAAATAGGTATGTAATGATGTGTAAATAATGTACCTACCGAAATCCTTTGCATCGGGGTCTATTAAATAGAGGTTTAACTGTACTTGTGAAAGAATGTAGAGTAACGTAATTTTAAGTACACTTTCTTGTATCCGGAAATTTCTCGTATCCGGAACGTTCTCGGTCCCACTGGAGCCGGATAAAAGGGCTTTCACTGTATTACTGTATTATTTTAATTATTTCTATTGTTTTACTATTACTGTATTATCATCATTATTATTATTACAGTATTATGAAATCTATGCCCAGATAAATTATCACTACCCAAATAACTGACTGATAGTTGCTCTTTATTCATAATCATATGGCATAACATCCAACAACCAACCATCCAATCATGGTATAAGTTGATGGCAATTTATTGCATCAAATCCTGACTCATGGAGCATAGAGTTGATATCACAGCCCAGTCATTTGAAATTAGGGGAGATACACTTGCAATCCACAATCTCAAGCCCTCCTGAGTCGAAGCCTGAGATCTGGAGCAGGTGGTTTCTAGATGACAGCCCACCCAAAGCCTCCATTGGTTTGAAATGTGTGTGGCCTCATGATGGTTTGGGTGGGCTGTCATCCAGAAACTGCCTGCTTCAGATCTCGGACTTTGACTCAGGTGGGATAAGGATTGTAGTTGAGTGTACATGGTTTGGTTAGCATGACTATTCTGTTGAAGCCAGTAAACCTAGATATAATGTTTGATTACTGTACTAACCTGTACAATTTATATTATAGCACATTCAATTACAGGGCTAGCAAGACAATACTGCACTACAAAACTATTTTCTAATATTATATAGTCATGCCAGGAAGTGATGTCACAGAAACTGCATGGTTCAATAATGGTAAATGCTATCCTAGTCAGACTGTTCATAATTCTTAAATTTACTTTTATAGCCTGGAAGTATCAACAGCTTAAACATCCTGACCTACCTGGTACATGCCTTGGAGCCATGCCACTGAAACTAAAAACGGGAGATTCAACGTCACTGGAAAAAAAAAAGCACACATTTTTAGCATATAAAAATTAATGTTCAGCAATGTAATGTTTATGCTACTGAACATTCAAGAAACTATCAAACTATGATCTAATGCATATGTGGAAATGACTGATCAAAATCTCAGGTATTTGATTGCCTATAAATACAGCAATTGTACAATTGATAAAAGATTTTTACCAATCATTAAATGCAGAGCAAAATTTACAAATGTTCAATAATAATGACCCCAAAATACTGTAAGAGATTTGATATTTCACAAAGTGTATAGAATATAAAAAGACAAGAGTCTAGAGAAAAGAAACATCTAATGTGGGACAACTGTCATATTAATGTTCTGCTTACAACAGTGTTTTCAGAATATATAGAAGAATGCATACATCATGAAAATGCAGTACTGTATATGCATTTGGTGGCAGAAACAGAGTGAATGTAGAGGGAAGGGTCAGAGGGGATGAAAATGTGTGGGAGGAGAGATGGAAAACATATAGGTGCATTGGAGGGTGGTAAAAGGGGACTTTGGAGCATAGGGTTGCACAGAAAACAACTATGTACAGTTGGCAAGAGGTTGGTAGGATGGAGGTAAAGGGTTGGCAGGTTGGAAGTTTCACATATCATTATTGCACATCCCAGCATCAATGAAAACTTTACTCACTCTCTAGACTTGGACATAATACGGTTCCTCAATGTCCCATTAATGGTGATGGCCTCATTGAGTCGAGTGATTTCTACAGCACCACCCTCCTCCCACAGCTTGCCAGCATGCACTGCAGCCACACACACATCAGAGTCCTGGTATCCAGAGAAAAAATGAAGATAAACGAGTTAGTAATGAACACATTATAATACCCATAGACAATAATAGATACAACCAGAATCATACCAGTACATATATTTGATGATGAGACCTTTACCACCAATGAATTAAATACTGTACTGTACTGTATATGTTGGTACAGTATACAAGATTATTTGGTTTATATGATGACTCCTAAATTGCAAGGGAAATATTCAGCCTTAAGTAAATGTTGATCATATTTATAAGATGGGCATGAAATGTGAACTGTTGACAAGGCCAGTCAGTCAATGTTCCCATTGCAAGATTGTATTTGAATAGTTACCCAGTATGGGTGTTAATATGTGAATATATATTATTCTGTAGTATGGCACATTTAAGTACTGTACATATATTAATGCATTACCACTTCTGTCAGAATATATCTCACAAATATTCTTGGAGGAATTTCCCTGCAACAATCAGTTGGAAAAAAATATTTGTGGTACACTGAATTTTATGATGGCAAGTATGGATCAGTTACTTTATGATAGACTTCTGTGTCTAACTGTACATTTCACAATACTGTATACAGTAGTATAAACTGAATATCCTTTACAATTTTTATAGACAATGAACATAATGTCTGCATACAGCATTATAAGACTGCAATGCAAGCAACCAAACTAGCCAACAACACAAGATACATTCCTTGAGGGCACTGTGGCTGTGGGAAAGCCTAGTTCAGGCCATGACCTTCCTCAGAGGTTCGGGGCTGCTCGGCCAGACTATCTATCTATCTATAGCTCTGACGCCTCGCTCCCTCCGGGTACTCCCCCCAAGGGGGTGGCCACGGCAGAAGAGTCTCCATCTTTCCCTGTTCAAACACTCCCTCCTCACTTGGTCCAGCCCTCCCCTCCTCCTCATGTTTCTCTCTTTTACATACTCTTCCACTCTGTTCTGCCACCTAACTGGTGGTCTGCCTCTCACACCAGGTCCCACAACTTCACTTCCATACACCTTCTTTACAAACTCCTCACCTTGCATTCTCTCTACATGTCCAAACCACCTCATTGTATTACGTTTCACTCTCTCAACCACTCCACACTCAATACCAATTGCCTTCTCACTCATACCACATCTCTCATACACACTCTCATTACTTTCTCCATCCCACCTAGTAAGGCGGGGTTCACAAGAGTCCATTTGAACGGATCCGGCGTCCGTCAGTGACGTCACGAGCCGTACGGGTGACGGCCACGGAGGAGATAAATCTGTGTGTTTTGATTTTCGCGCCACGGATCCGTTTGTTTACAACAAGAAGCAAGCATGGACGCCCAGCATATGATATTTGAACAATTTCACACCTTTTTTGGTGCATCAAATACTTCAGTTAGATATTTTCATGATATGATGAGAAGTCAACAACATTATACTCGGACAACACCACAAAAGAAAGATGGCTACTCCGTTCCGTTCCCGCATCTAGCCCAGGTTGGTAAACGAGCCTCGGTTCAGACTGCACGGACCCATACACGGGTGGTCGTGACGTCATGTGAATCCCGCCTAAGTCCACATGCACCTCTCAAGTAACTCATTTCCACAGCACCTATTCTCGACTGATGAGCCCTACTCCATGTCCATGTCTCCGACGCATATGTCAGTGTTGGCAGGATTATACTATTTCGTAGTCCCCTTTTCACTTCCATACTCGGCCAGACAGCTTGAGGAACTTCAACAACAACATGCTGTTCCTTATGTTTTACATACAATACATGCAATATACAGTACTATACTGGGATGACATAACATTAAAATTGGTCAAGGTTGAACTCACCTCAGTATAGTAATCAGTGCCAAAAACATCTTTCATCTTGAAATCGCTCTGGTTCACACACATATTGCTACATCTGTCAACATATAATTTCATTGTTAAGATTTCACATGACAAGTAATCAATTATTTTTTAATGAATAGGAAACCTGTCTAATATATTGAGTGCCTACAAAGAAACTGCTATTCCTGTCAATAACACTCAAAAGGCATACAGTCCTGATGGGATTCTATCTACTGTTTTAAAGAACTATATTTCTATGCTGGTTCCCTGCCTAGGTAAACATTCCCCTTTGTCAGTCTTGTAATACATTTCCTTCCTACCGGAGGTTTGCTTTGATCCAATCTGTTCTGAGAAAGGGTGACCTCTCCCAACCTTCCAATCGCCCCATTGCTCTGATCTTTTGTCTATCTAAAGTGTTTAAAGCTATGCCTAACTTTAAAATTCAAAAGTACCTTCCTATCTTGTCATGATTTTCTTTCCAATCATTAGAATGGTTTTTGTCAGAGGTATATTGCTGAGAATCTTCTAACCCTCCTTTCTTTTCAGAGCTTACAATGAAAATGTTACCATTACGCTAGATATATTATAAAGTTTTGACAGGGTCTGACACAAATATTTAATTTCCAAACTACTGTAAGTTACAGTACCCTCCTTTGGATTCCAGCCTTCCCTCTACACTTTTATCTCTAAATTGGGCAGCTCATGTAAACATTTTGGAAACTTCCCTCTGTTCATTAGCTGGGAAACTTTCCAATTAAAACATTAAACACTATCTTCTAATTTATTACAAGCAGCTAGGCTATTCACTCTAAAAAATAATAATAATAATTTGAGTGTGAAAACATTAGTTAGCAATTTGTTTGTTATCCATGTGTGTACTAAAACTTATGTTCACGACTGTATAGTACAGTACACTGCATTATAATTAGAGTATCACGGCTCTGTACTTACGTATATGACTCTCCATCGGCTAAATCAGCAAACCTCTTGCATTTACCTTGGCCAGCTGTACCTCGGAAGGTCACCGCCATCAGAATTAGCAATGCTGAAATTAATGATACCGTACAGTGCATACCCTCCAGCCCATTCCTTGGCCATGCTCCAACCCGTCGACAGGATGGTGATTCATTAATAAAGCCTAACTTACACACGCTACCTATCCCTTACATGCCACCATTTCACCATGACACTACCATGTGGTTCACAAGACACAAGTTCACACATGTTGACAGCACCTGACGAAGTACAGTACAAAAGTTCCAAGCTGTCAAAAAAAAAGGCCCGTCATCAGTAGGGCGCTACCGGCGGAGGTATTCTGTACAACCACGTTTGGAGGAGTCTGCAATCTCTGCACCAACGAGTCAACTACGAGCGTTGAAACCTTGAAGGAACACTCGCGGGAAGACCAAGAAGGTGTCGTACTGCTCGTACATGGAGCAGTTAGACGACCCCGCCCTTGGCTATCCTGACACATGCAGCAGGAGCGCCTTTTCCTCCCACCATTTGTTTTCTCCTCGCTAGCCGCCCATGGAGACATGTCTCTGGCGGAGGACGGGAAGTTTGTGAAGAGTTTAATGGAGGGACACAATACGCACTGTGACTTATGGCCGCCACACAAGCCTACCCCAGCGGTACGTGACTCAGCGTGAGCCTCCCAGAGAGATCCCACAAGTCAATCAGTTGTTCGAACAGTACTACACCGGCATCAGTGGCCTGCAGGCTGATGAGTAGGGTGGAGGTGGACTGACCTTGGGCAAGTCGACACTCGACAGTCGAAGTTGAACTGTGGATAATTGGGATTCGTGGAACCAGCGTGGCCGTGGCCCATAGGCCCGTGGCAGGCATTGCCAATTTGCCAGGTAACTGAGGCAAGGCCTGGCAAGCATAAAAATTCGACGCAATGGTGCCAGTACTGTTTGACAACATTTTCCAATTTTCAACATAAAAAATGTCCTTTTTACCTCAAAATTTCCCTATTTACTCTTGAAGACAATCGTATATTTACCAACTTTCTTGACATTTTGTCTGGTACAAACTATCCCATTTACTCGTGAACAACTTTTATATAATTTCCTCATTGGTACCATATGACAGTTTCCCATTCTTGGCAATACTGGTTCTTGTTCATATTTTTTTCCGTTGGCAACAGTGTGGTGCTGAGTGCTGCGTTGACATAAACTTGAAGTTATGATTAATGTGATTTTATTTTAATTAACACGAATAATATTTTCTTAACTACAATGTAGCTGAATGTTCTTGCATTCGGCCCAAAAATTGACAAGAATCACAAGATAATAATATGACACATTTACCTTTGAACATTGCTTGTGGCTGGACTGGTATACAGAGAGAGAGATAATACAGGATGACATACAGCGAGAGGATACAATTATGTGTACAGACCAAAGTCCAGATAATAACAAGGCGGGGTCCCTACTCCCTTGTTGTGCATGACGTCACTAACTATAACAAACTCCTCCACTAATTATACAAAGGCTCTCCTCATAATTATCTCCTTTTTATCGACGTTAACCCCTCCACTATTGGCCTCCAGCCAGGGTATCTTGGGGAAAAAATCAATAAATTACTGTAAATGAACAATTCATTTTTAAGGACTAAAGATTTTTAAAAATTCGTGGGTGTGGGCCTAATTTTATACTTGGTATGAATGTACAGTTTGTTCCTGTATGATAAACGAGGGTAGATAGATTTAGAATGAGCAGGGTTATGATTGAGTATGTTTTCAAGACAATTATAAGCCTGCATGCATGTGCTATAATATAGTTATGAATCTATGGGCTGTATACAAGAATTTTCGTGGTGTATACGTTGGTGTAGTACCGATCGATACGACGACATCATAGACCATGATTTCTCGTGTGTGTGCGTGTGTTTCAGTTTCCCCTGGTACATAATTATATAATACTTTATTATATAGTTCTTTTCCAAACACCATGTATGAGCGCTCTCTCTCTCTCTCTCTCTCTCTCTCCAAGATTAATTTCCATCTTATTTTCTCTCTAGACAAGATCCATTTCTCTCTCTCCAAGATTCATTTCCATTATATTTTCTCTCTAGACAAGATCCATCTCTTTCTCTCTCTCTCACTCCCCTTAATGGGAACTGCCTTGACGTGGTGGGGGGGCTTGCGTGTCTCTGAGACCTGGCGAGCTAAATTAGAGGGGGCTCTGGCCCCTGCTCTGCCCTGATTTCAAAGAGAGAGGGCTTCCCCCATACATTATCCCAAAGAGGGGTATTTCCTGTAGTAATGTGGGCAATACTTACAGGGTTTTGGCGCCCCTTCGGCCCCAGCCATTAGCTTTCAGTTCTTCAACTGTCCCTCGTTTCTTTTTATTTCCTTCCTGCTTGCTGTCACACCTCTCTATCACCTTTTTCTGGCGCTATAGGACCTCGATGTTGCGACGCCTAATATCCATCAATCAATCAATCTCTCTCTCTCCTATTTACCATAAATGTCCATGCATCTGGTCCTGCGCTTCATATGGCATACTTTGGAGGAATGAATGTGATGTAGAAAGTTAGAGATAAATGCATGAGTCCTTCAAATTTTGCCACGAAACTCCACCTACATGGAAGGAGCTTAAATTGTTTCGTGGCATGGTCAGGAGGAATCTGCAGAATTTAAGCCTCCAATTTTCATACAAGAGAATACCATGTGCCCTTAAGGGGGGAAAGTACAGTTGGTATATCTGGAGTAAATGATTCCTCCAAACTATTCCAAGCAACAGAACACCATTATTTGTGTTCATGCAGTAGGTTCTGTTTCCTGGCATACAGAAGGCTATTTTGGAGAAATCAATCCACTTCAATGTAACAAAAGTGAATTACCCCCTTAAAATCAAGATATATGTTTAATTGAAGGCTTATATTAAAATTAAGGTGTAAAAAAATGCATCAATATTGGCAGGCGAATAGAACATATGAATTACGAGAAGGGAAACCCAAAACATTACCGGATGTTGGCACACACTGGCTAAAGGTCACCAGCATCTTGTATGATAATAATAATAAGGTTTTACGACAGAGCAGCTAGCTAGATTATCAAAACACTAATTAATTTTATCTATGCTTCATTATGTTATATCCTTAATTTTTCTCTCATAGCCTGAAGATATTACACGTATGGCAAGATTTTTTACTTTTTTTTTCAGGAATAATAATAATTGACGTGAATTTAAGGTATTGATTCACTTTTGTTACATTGGAGCGCCTTGATTCCTCCATTAGTATATATGTATGCCAAGAAACAGGATCAGATGAACAAAAATAATAATGATATTCTGTTAATTGCTTGGAATAGGTTGGAGGAATCATTTGCTCCTGATTTACCACCCAAAACAATAAATGTGCTATTATATTATAGTAATTAAGGAGGAAGTTCGGTGTTGGTAAATCTGGAGCAACTGCTGAATCCTCCAAACTATTCCAAGCAACAAACAGAACACCATATTATTTCTGTCCCTACCATGGTCCTGTTTCCTGGCATAGGCTACTTTGGAGGAATCAAGGCACTCCAATGTTTAATTAAGGAGCTGAAACCACCACCACTCAGGTCTAAGGCCAGTAGTTTAAAAAAAATTGAGGGCCCTTACTGGAGATCTATGAACCCTCCAAATAATCCAGGTCACAAAACGCTTCAGTGTTTCGAATAGGGAATCTGTTGCCTGGAGTAGTTTGGAGAATTCATAGAGCTCCAGTAAGGGCCCTCAATTTTTTTTAAATTACGGGTGTTAGACACGATCACAGGGTCCCTTTAATTTCAATCCAATGAAGAAAAATAATAATAAATTCGAGTAGTTACCTGTGCATGGTGTGAAGTGATGTGTAGAGGTGTGAGGTGGACTAGGCAGCCTCATGATGGCCCCTAGTATAAAGTCCTCACAGTCAGTCCCTCTCCATGCAGTTATAATGATTGTTATTATACGGTTTGGGTTTGTACTTACACTGTAATGATTATAGAGTAATGTTATTGTTGCACTATGATATATACTGTATTATGTAATGATTATAGAGTAATATTATTGTTGCACTATGAAATATACTGTATTATGTAATGATTATAGAGTAATATTATTGTTGCACTATGATATATATTGTATTATGTAATGATTATAGAGTAATATTATTCTTGTACTATACTACATACTGTATAATTATGTAGTGATTATAGAGTAATATTATTGTTGTGTACTATGATATATTCTGTAATTATTATAATGTTATTTATTGTTGCACTATAATATTATATACAGTTGTAATATATAAGTCACTATACTACACTGTAATAAGGGTGCATACACACCAAGCGAGTCGCGTCAAGTCGCGTCACATCAAGTCAGTGTACGTCAATTGGTTCTAGTCAAAACACAAAATCTCCGTTCACACCAACAGTGTCAGCCCGAGTCAAGTCATTACTCTGTTTACTCAGTGGTTTGCCAGATTTCAAGGCCAATGGACCCATTTTTAGTTGGTGAGGCAGGTAGCTGTTCTGTTAAGGCTTTGTCGTCGTTGTAGACGTAAGATAACCCGAATCTAGATCCATGAACTGAACACCAAAAGGCCAGATTTTGGAAACTTCAGTCATTTATTCCCAGACTTGCTGAACCATCCAGATAAATTCTACGACTCCTTTAAGATGACTAGTGAAAACTTCAAGAAGGTGGTGGACTTGGCAGGATCTTCCATAAAGAAAAGGAACACTAATTACAGACGTGCTGTTGGGGTTGAAGAAATAATTACAATTATTTTAAGGTAAGAAATATCTTATCAAAAATTCCAACAATAATTATGTGTGTAGGGCAATAATGAATAAAAGAAACATGGCAATAGTTCATTTATTCCTGTTGGTAAGTGAAAATGTAACTGATAAACAAGAAATTCACCACCGTGGACTCACTGTGACTGACACAGAAATGGGTCTGGCGCCATCGGTGACTCGACGCGACACGACGCGACTCGACGCGACGCATCCGGTGTGAACGGCTTTGGCTTACATCCATATGATTTAATGTTAACTGCGGGTGGCGAATAATGACGCATCGTGACGTACACTGACTTGACGTGACACGACTTGACGCGACTCGCTTGGTGTGAATGCACCCTAAGGGTGGTATAGACTATCATTAAGAGGAATAAATTAATGGGAGATTCTCTTGTTGGTTAGGGTTTGCTGTGATTCCTCCAAACTATATATGCCCTTAATGGGGTGTGGGAGTAGGGGGCAGGCTTGGGGGGTGCGGGAATAGGGGGAAAGGCTTTGGTGGGGTAGAAAGCCTATTCCCGCACCTTCCTAACCCCTTCCCACCAAGCCTATCCCCGCACCCTCCCGACCCCCCCAAAAAACCCTATCCCCCCCAAGCCTGTCCCCCTATTCCCGCACCCCCTTAATGGTGCATTACTAATAATGGATCCGTTTCATGGCATACTTTGGAGGAATCAATAGCACTCAAATTCACTAACAAGGACCCTGTATGCATGTGATCTTGTATGGGAGTTGGAGGCTTCTAATTCCTCCTGACCATGCCATGAAACACGCTGCTTCTATATAGGTGGCGTTTCGAGACAAAATTTGAAGGACTCATTTAACTCCAATTTTCTGACATCACATTCACAGGGTCCCTTAAACTATATATTTCTTCGTGGAAAATATCTCTTTATCGCTTTTCGTCCAAAATGTTAAATTTATAGTGAGATTGTTCTATTGTTGGAAGGTCTGTGATTCTTCCAAACTATGCCACGAAACAACAACAGATCCCCCATTACTGTAGGACCGTTGAGGGCGTCTGTCTGTTTTCTGGTATAGCCTTAAGGACTCTGTGATCGTGTATAAGACTTGGTGGCTTCTGATTCCTCCTTACTGTGCCACGAAACAAGCTCCTTCAGTATTGGTGGCGTTTCGTGGCAATGTTTGAAGGACTCACTAACCTCCAATTTTCTGACTACATCACAGGGTCCCTTAAGTAAGGATCAGAAGAAATCAGTATAGTCGGAGGCTCAATGTGGGAAGCGGATGGGGACGGCTGGCCATTCTTTGATAATTTGTCTTGTGATTGGTGCAGCCAGCACCTCCAGTAAGCGCGTCTCTCTTGTGAAGTCCTTGTTACAGTAATTACATTTAAAATAAGGCGAATTCACTCCCGCCATGGCTATGCTCTCAGTTTGTTTACGTATGTAGCTGTTGAAGAGCCCGAAGAGCTTGGCGGGGGGGGGGGGGATGATGGACCAATGAGGGACGCGCTCACTGGAGGTGACCAATCACAAGACAAATTATCAAAGAATGGCCAGCTGTCCCCATCCGCTTCCCTCAACCTCAATGTGTGTCTCATTATGGAGTATTTAATCTCGTACCAATACCGTGCTACATAATATTATACCACAGAAGACAACAGAAGAGGGGACAACATGGCTCAAGAGCATGTGACGTGTGTGATAGTGACGTGTATAAATAAGTTAAGGTGTCGACATCTAGTGGGGCAGAAGAGTTGCTATGGTACCAACATCACCACGAAGCTCATCTGGTGCGACACCCAATAATCTCGGGGCCTCGCAAGAGTCACGGGCTACTTAAAAGCCTACAGCCCCAAGGTTGAGGTATATATATATATATATATATATATATATATATATATATATATATATATATATATATATATATATATATATATATATATATATATATATATCCTTGTTGTGTCACCCAAACACATCCCCCCCCACCAGTGTGTGCTGCATGGGTTGAGAACTTGAGAAGTGCTTTTTTTTTTTTATATGATCTGACACTGGACATAGACTTCATGAAGCCCGTTACCGTGGCCCAGGTCAACTGCTGCTCACACTCATCACACACGTCTGCTGGGTAGTTTATATCAACACATATATCTTCCCTCAGCCATCAACACATCTTCCTCCAGCCTACGCCCTACAATTAAGGTTGTTATCCTTGCTCTTACTGCTAGGTGAACAGGGACATAAGGAGCTGGGAAAATTGTCCAACAATTCCACTGACCCATGAATGGACCCCGGGATCTATCACGTGCTGGGCGTGTATTAACCATTACAACATCAGTAACCCACTACTAACCCTTGTCCTGGCTAGAGGCTTTATTGTTTCTCTATGGAGTCATCGTACCGATACCACACCATCTTATGCACCATGAATGTCCTTGAATACGGCCCATAGTAAAATGACATGATAGGCTACTATCTTTGGTCACGAATTTACGAGCTTGAGTGTACAGTAACGAGTACAATGGTTACCTAAAATACAGCTACTGTATATAGTAAGTAACACCTGCTAAGAGCACAATTATAATTATGTATACTTGGCCATAGGAATTCTTACACAGGCTATATAATATTATGTAAAGAGAGGTCCTTCCTTTTATTGGAAGTACTGCAATGTGTGTGCATGTATGTGTATCAAACAATAATAATGTTGTATTGCAGTTAAACTAATCATACATTACAAAACGACTACCCTAATAATAATAATAAATTTAATTAATGTTGTATTGCAGTTACGTAGTCTTAATTAGTACATTACCAAACAACAAACTTAATAATAATAATAATGTTGTTTTGCAGTTATATAGTCTTACATTACCAAACAATAGACCTAATAATAATAATAATAATGTGGTATTGCAGTTACGTAGTCTTACATTACAAAATAACAAACATAATAATATAATATTGTATTACAGTAATACAGTTATTAATTTAGTAATACATATAAGTAGTCTTACATTTTCTCTATGTGGTAAAGTTGTAAATCCTCGAGAACAACAACAACAGCGTGTGTAGGAATTCTTGTGGCCGAGAGTGAAGCAGCACCTCACTCAAGAGACTCCAACCTTACACTAGTTAGCTGTCTCGACCTTATATACAATCCAACTCTAGCTGCCGACCACCACTAACTTGCGCATGCTTGGCAGGATGTGTGTGTGTGTGTGTGTGTGACACTGATAATGATATAATGAATATGGGTGTGTCACTGTGTGTGTGGGGAGGGGGGTAATGCTATATGTGTGTTCTTATACGTATTTGTGTCTTTATAATAAGTTTATGGGATTGAGTCAAGCTCGTAGTGTCCCGTTCTTTAAAACCCACATCATATAATATTTCTGTGTGTATGTGTGTGAGTGTACGTCGACTGTTAATGCTATGGATGTGTGTATGTGTGATAATGCTATGGATGTGTGTATGTGTGATAATGCTATCATAACGTGTGTGTGTGTGTATGTGTGTGTGATAATGTTATGTGTGTGTGTGTGTGTGTTTTTTTAACTTGCCTATTTGTATCTTTACAGGAATAGTCAAGCTCGTATAATGTCCTGTTTTTATAAACCCAAGTATCATATATTACTTTCAAGTTATGTATTTTTTGGCACACACCACTTCTCCCGGTAATTCGTTCCATTGATTTATCACTACAGTATACATGTATATAGAAAACTATATTTTTGTACATCTTTAAGTTGTCTCTTCTTTTAATTAATTTCTTACTGTGACTTCTCATTCTAGGTACAGGTATTCCTTGTTGACACAACTTCTCTATATGTATATCTATTCTTTTTCTGTGTCACATTTATAAATAACCACCGGTATTATCTCCTCTCTTTTGTCATTCCATACTCATATTAGACTTGGTACCCACCTTAATTGTTGTTGCTCTTTAATTGTACTTTTTATAATTTGGTGATTTGTTTATTTTAATGTCTATGGGTTCTATACTACTACAGCATATTCCAAGATAGGCCTTATGAAGGATGTGATTATTTTCTTGACAATTTCTTCTTCTAAACAGGGCGATTCATTAAATAATGATAGTTACTGGACTGGTACTCTGGTAGTCAGAATTAAGTAAACTAATGACTGGGAAAATAAATTATTATGCTGTGATTTCTTGAACTGTTTAGTACTATTTCTTATGCAACACATAAGTCTCCTAATTAACTGTGCTTACACAACATACTTAATATTACTCGATTATGTGTGAAAATGGCACTAAATTTTATTGTGCAACCCATGTAAGGTAGCCAGAAAATTGGAGGTTAGCGAGTCCTTCAAACATTGCCACGAAACACACACACACACCTACATTGAAGGAGCTTGTTTATGTGGCAAACTCAAGAGAAATAAAAAGCCACTAGTCTGACAGGTTCTTTTACCACATATAATTTAATATAAATTTACTCTAATCCCCCAGATAACGACCAAAACGGTATTTTTACAGTAAACCTGGGTTCAGTAAAACGTATATATTAGTATGTTTTACCACTAAATAGGACCATTCTAAGACTATTTTCATCAATGGTGTTTCTCTCGGAAATGCCCCGTTTTCGAGATATGCCCAGTTTTCATACCCCATACAAACTTGGGGGAGAGCCTGGGAATACGGGGTTTTGGGTCATCATTCTAGCCATCATTGATCCTGATTCTAGCCATTTGATTTCCCCGCTACGTTCTTCGGTCAATGCTCCGCTGCTCTTCCCATTAGTGTTGCCAAGTATGGAAAAATTTGGAGGTATCAATGGGGAAATTTTATAAAAATTGTTCAAGAGAATATATAATACGACTATGGAGGTATAATACTGTATAGCGGAGGTGAGTTTATTTTGAGGTAAATAAGTAAATTTTGATGATGAAGTTGGGGTTGCTCTTGCTGTTACAGGTACCCCGGGTGTTTATTCCAGGGTTGGCCTTTGTATCGGCACCTCCTCTAAATAGAAAAAAAAAAAAACAATACCACGCATATCTATTCACTCAGTACTTCTTGCATACTACCTTTTCTCCAAGAATTCCTTCACAGCACTTAATCATCTCATCTGTGGTCTGCTCACACAAACCTAGCAGTAATATCATCCATTCTGTCCCTGTGAATTCATCACATCCATTTCAGTCAAGATGATCTGCATCATCTCTGTTCTGTCTCTCTCGTACTTCTCACATCCCAGCATCACATGTTCTACTGTTTAATCCTCTCCTGTGTCACACATCTGGCATACCTTGCTTCGGGATTCACACCATCTATAACTTCTTGCATTCACCTCCATACATTCAGCCCTGGCTCGAAAGAATAGATCACCACCCAGACTTCCCTCATACCACTTCACATACTCTGGACATTCTTTCTCCTTATACCATACCGATTTTCCTTATGGTCCATATGATTTTTCCATTTTCTTAGTCCAAGGTATTTCACTTCTTTGTCGATCAATCTCACTTTTCCACTTTCTTGCATCCCACTCTAGCCCCTCGATCTCTATTTCTGCTCAATATTTTCCACTCATGCATAATTCCTCTAACTACCATATATACCATTCATGTATACCATTCTCTCACACTTCTTCCCCCATTTGCTATTTCTAATGTTCCACATATAAACCTTCTTTGCCAGGTCTTGTATCCTCCATTCATTCCAATATTACTTTGTATCTTATAAGGGTTGCTTTCACCAGTCTTTCTCTGAATGTGTGTACTCCATCCTCTACTCCATTCCATATCACCTCTCAAAGCTGCTATCGCTGCATACCTTGGTGCATTCAGTGCCATTCTCGCTACTCTGTTCTGTCCCACCTCTAATAACTTGTCTATCTCATATCACTCTCCTTCCATGCAATCACTTCCATACCATACATAATGTTCGGGACAGCCACACTCTTCCATACTTCTCTCACCACATCATTCTTGCTTGCTCTCAGCCTCGGGCACTTGCCAGTCATTGGTTCGTCGTGCCCATCAAGGCCAAGAGATGCTATTTTTTTTATTCTTGTTCTTTTCGTCAAGTAGATCTGGCAACACTGGTTCACATTGTGTGACGTAACCAAACACGTCATATTGCTAATACGTTTTCAGAGTCACCCTATATATATTCAATACTACACGGAGAATACTGTCAGATGAAACCAACAAACAATGCATTGATTATTATTATTAACCAAACCAAGCAAGGAGAGAAGTGAGAGGAGAGGGAGACAAGTGAAAGTAGAGGAAAATAACTCAAGAGAAAAGAGAGTCCACCAACAATGTTCCAGTGTTGCCAAGAATGGGAATTTTCCCTAGCCATGAGAAATTAGAGGTACCGAAGGGGAAATTATATACCGACTCTGAATGTTCAAGAGTAAATGGGGAAAAATCTACCAAATGAAATTATGAAGAAGGTAACATACCCATTAACTGGAATCTGTTTAGTTTTGAAAAATCTCTCATATGGGGACAGGTTAAAGAAATTAGCAGGGATAGATATGTCGCCATCTCCACGTGGAGGATCTTGGAAAATCTGCTAGTGCCCAACCATTCCTACACAATCATGTCGAAGAAAAACAACCCCCACAAAAGAGAAGTTCTGATGTTGAAATTGAAGTAAAAAGAGAAATTCTGATGTTGAAATTGAAGTAAAAAGGGAAATACTGATGTTGAAATTGAGGTAAAAAGGAAAATTCTAATGTTCAACTTGAGGTAAAAAGGTAAATTTGGTAACACTGTAAACGCGAGGCTCACTACAAAACACAAGACACACAAACGTATTTAGTATACTATTTACACACCAACGAGGCACAAATTTGGACCTATATACATTTTATTGACTGCCTGACTTTTCCTGTTGGTATGTACACCCCAAAAAAGGGATAATAATAACAATATTGATAATAATAATAATAGTGTGTTGTTGTAATAAGGCGAGGTGAGTTATAATTTTGATTATTACTAAAATTACAACAGGTTTATTAATTAAGAAGATATTTTGATATTTTTTTGTACCTGCTGCTGCTGGCTGTGGATTATATAATATGGTACTAAGTTATAACCATAGATATATTAATTATGAAGATGTATATATACGTTTTTTTCCCCATGCTGGTGGCCTCTGTTACCTAATACGAATCATACGTATTTACCACAACTGTGTTTTGTTATTTCTATATATACCTGAAGAAATATTACTAGTTGAATAAACACATTAAAAAGATATATCTAAAAAAATTCGGTATTTATTGAAAGAAATGTTATTCCTTAGTACTTTGTTTTTACTATGATTTTTCACCATTTTGGAAGATTCTAAGACACTTTTCTTCTATGGCATTTTCGAATATGGCATTTTTTACGAAAATGCCCATTTTCAAGATAGGGTATATTCAACTAACTTAGGTCATTTTGAAATTAGCCTGAAATACCTAACCTGGTAAATATTGAAAGAATTGCCGTTATTATGTATAGTTTTTCTACATTACCCACTTATTTAAGTTAGACCATTTTAAGACTATTTCTTTCTATGACTTTTCCTCCGCAAATGAGCCCGATCTAACTTAACCCCGACCACATCAGATTAACCTGGGCAGCCTACCGGTAAATAACCATGGTAAAGTACAGGAAATGACCGGGGCAAAATACTGGGACAGCTGTTTTTGGCAATACTGCTACAAAATGGCTGTAATCTAAAAAATTACATTTTTTTCTAATTAGATTACCTTTTGTTAACTAAATGCCTATCATGCACATATTTACAAATTATTATGGTCAGGTTGTCCTCTGTCATGGTGAGAAAATAATGAATGCTCTAGTAATATGTAATTTAAGTTTGGTGATGTGGAAAGGTACCAGTAACCAAATGTATGTAGGTGGTAACTTATGGTAATATACGGGCACGTGTCCATATGGTCTTTACGACTCGAGGTTTTCAGAATGCAGTGTTTAATAGTGTGTATTTAACTAATCTGTTGCATATGAGTGTTTTTGGAGATATCACCCCCCTCCCCCCACCCAGTCTCCAAAAACAATAATTTTTTTGCCTGATTTGAACTACATATTCGTCTAAATATCAGTATAACGCATTAAATAGAATTAGGTAGACCTGACCTAACCTAACCTATCCTAATGAGGGCTGTGGCAATCAATTTGTTTGTTCTATTGATGCTGTACAGGGACATATTCAGGAACATTCGTGGTGCATACGATGGTATGGTACCAATATGATGGCTCAATTATTTTTCTTTGTAGCCATTGTTTGCAAGTCACCAAAGTAGCCCTTTGCTCCTGGCTCTAGTAAAGGACTGATATTAAAGATTACTCAAAAAGAGAATGGGGCATCAAGCTATCATTAACTTATAGCTGTGTTGTACTGTATTTAACTTGATAGTGGATATTATTTTTTTTTCTTTCAGGAACAATGGGGCGAGATAGAGAACGTGAAAGAGACCTTAGGGAGCGCGACAGAGAACGCTATCACCGTCACAGGTAAATATCTGTTGTAATTTCGCCCCAAGTAGATGGAAACTTTTGATTGCAGCTGTGTATTCTAGCCTTTTACTCCAGTATATAATGACGGTTCATAAAGACATTATTTTTGTGCATTTCCTTATTTTTACAATACTGGATTAGCTTTGTCTGTTACCATGATTTATTCATCAAGGCCGTGGAACCCACATACTGTACATTCTTTATTGAGTGCAAATAGTCATTAATCTTTCCCTACCTTACCTTACTGTATATTTTGATTATCCTGGCAAACAATAACAGATTCTAATTCGTTTTAGATCTCACTCCCGGGAGAGGGAAGGAGTACGTCGGGATAGAGATCGAGATCGTGATAGGCGTGACAGGAGGAGTAGGTCCAGGTCACGCTCCAGGTCGAAGTCTCCCCGATCATCTCACCGCAGGTCTCCAGTCTACATGTCTGGACCCTCTGGGAAGCATGAAGGTAATAGCTACTGTTGTTTTATATTTTATTTTTTATGCAATTATAACTAGCCTAATCTGAAAGTGTCACTTTGAACAATTATACAAATGGCTGTATATAATTATTGCCCTCTTATATGTATAAAAATGTGAGTGCTAGAGAAAGGGTATGTGACTACCATTCTCAGATTTAACACATTATCCCAAACATACAATGTACTGTACAGTACTGTATAACCTTGTTGGTTGTTACCTTGTACTACTGTAGAGGCCATAGGCAAGAGTTGATGATGGCATGGTACCAATACCACCCTTCCCAACAGCTAGTTGCAGCTCATTAACCCACAGGGTGAATATAGAGTGATGTGTATAACTTAATTAACAGCTATATAATGGGAAATGTTTACAGGAGCATAGTGTGTAGTCTATTATTATGAATAACAGATTCGAAAACTTGTTGTGTCATGGAAACAGCGCACATGGTTTGAAATGTTTTTGGACATTTTCAGAGGAACCAGAGATAGAGATGTCTGCTGAAGATCAGCAGATGAGAGAGGTCCTTGGGTTTTCTACTTTTCACACAACAAAAGGTAAGAAATTTATCATTTGGTGAACCTTTTAAATAACCTCATTATGAAAATTAAATCGGATGAAGATGAGGCTTGACAGTCTTGGGCCTGAACAGTATATTCCCTTGTCATTATCATCATCATCCATACTCGGTACAGTATCCCTTTTTCCTCGTATATGTTATGGGTATTAATTTTTTTAGACTCCAGCTGTAGTAAGGGTAAATTGGAAGGTCTGATTTCTCCAAATTATACCACAAAACAGATCCAATATTAGTAGAGGATCTGTTTCCTGGCATAGTTTGGAGGAATCGGAGACCTTCAAATTCACCAACAACAGAATCTCCCCTTATTGACATAGGTACTTTGTCCAAAGAAAGATTACCTTTTCACCTGTACAGTTGTACAGTAGATATAGTTATTTCTCAGTTGGTGCATGGGTATTGTTTGGAAAGTCAAATAAGTTTTAGGCTGTTTACTGGTATCAGTAGGGTTTATTTTGTAGGTTTCTGTATTCAGGAAACTTGCTTGTTTTATTTTAGTTAATCCATGTGAATTAAATTGTTTTCATTATATTTTATTTCTAGGATATTTTGTTCTCATTAAACTGTACTATGCAAATTAACACTCAAACCTCAATTTAAGGGACTAATTTGTGAATTAACTTGTCCTTTACTTGAAAATGTTCATTGCTTTACCACATTTTACAATTAATAATTTCTGCATGTCTTCAATAGTTCAATGAAGTGAATAGTTGTGGGAACAATGGCAGAGAACTGGACCCCTCATCTCGGATTGCTGTTCCACCTAGTGTACAGATGTTTCAGGCAGCAAAGTTTTTTAGTTTTTTAATGGTCCTGTCAGTTTGTCAGGTAGAGTATGGGGTCGTTTAAATCGGAAGTCCCTAAAATCAAGGGTTGAGTGATTATAGCATACTGTACTACAAACTTAAGTGATGGAGGTGAAGTATTTCCAGTTATGAAATTGTTGTAGAGGTTTAGATGCAATGCTTTGGGACTGATCCTCCAGCACAGAGTACCTAGAGTACAGTAGTTGTTGTTGTAGTTCCCTGGACTGTCTGGCCGAGCAGTCCTGAGTCTGGTTGACCGAAGCCTCGCAGATGCTGGGACCCCCAAATGGGAGTCAGGGTGATAGTGAGATCTGTTTCTTTGAAGGCAACAGACGAGGGGAATGCTGGTTCACAGGTATATACCCCCGAGCCAACATTCCCACCGTCTGTAGTCTTCCTTGTTGTGCCACCCAATCGGGCGATCTCGTCAGCTACCCAGAAGGAATGAGAAATAGTAAGAGAGACAGACAGAACAGGCCAGGGTGTGGTAGAGGATGCCAAATTCCTCATTTCTGGATAGAACCAGCCCTCACCAGTAGGAAGGGATGATAGAGAGGTAGGACAGCAAGTACAAAGGAAAGAGAAGGAACGGAGGGATACTTGAAGAACTGAAAAGGATAGGGTGGGGCCGAAGGGATGCCATAACTCTTAAAGTACTGCCCACGTCACCACAGGCAATACTTCCCTTACGGGGAGAGTACAGTAGTTGAACTCTTTAGATTCATTTGTAGTCATGACATCATTTATATTTTGTGCAGCCATACATTGTTATCATGATAATTTATATATTCAGGTATTTATCTGCACTTATTGTGTAGATCTGTTTAAAGGTAATCTTAACCTTTGGTGACTTATTTAATGACTGTTGAGCTTTTCGTTATTGTTAATTCTTTGGAGGGTGATGGAATGGTGCGAAGAGGGTAGTGTGAGATCTTTGTTGGGTTTGGGGATAGTGATGATATTTCCTTGCTTCTAGATGTTGGGTATTGTGTTGTGTGAGTAGCTATGAGTGCTATGTTAGTAAGTGCTTGTACACCTTGTGGTCCAAGGTGTTTAAGGTGTAAGTTACTGATGTTGTCAGGGCCACAGGCAGATGAGTACTTGAGGTTGTGGATGATGTGATTCATCTGATGGTTTGTGAATGGTGCATAGTTTGAGTCAAGGGGGGGAAATTACTCTTACGTCTGATAATTCGTCGGTCTTCAGGGTGAGGGTGAAAGTGGCTGACATGAGAGAAATGCTGGATCAGGGTGTTTGCTTGTTATTTATTTGAGGGTATAGTGTCTGTTGTTGTGATGGCTGCATGTGCGTGTGTAGTGTTGCTGTTGGACAGTGTGATGCTGTTTAAGAGTTTTGTAGAGATTACTGGTGTTTGCTTTGTGATCAAGTATGCTGACAAACTTTGCCGATTTAGTGTTTTCTGGTCTTTAATTTTGTTGTTTATTTGTGTATTTAGTGCTTGTATTTGGTGTAAAATGTGTTATGTAAGAGGAGTTTGGGATGTGTGTTTGTGTGTCTCGTCTGATGAGGTCTTGAATTTCTGTGGTAAAGTTGGGTTGTATTTTCTTCTGTTGCCTTTAGGGATGCGTTTGTTTCTGTGTTGTGTATACAGTAATTGTATTGAATTTTTGTACAGTATAGTTGATGTATGTGATGGGTGTACTTTTCAGTGTTTCAAAGTGATATTCTGTTTCGGTAGTGAAGATGTCCCAGTTGGCTCTTTTGTAGTTTAGTGTATGTGGCCAGTAGGGGTGATTCTTGTTTTGTGTCGGGTTGTTGACATACCAGGCCAAGATCTTGGCATTGAAGTCACCACCCAGAATGAGGTCAGGTTGGTTGGTGATTTTTTGGAGCTGGGGGGAAAAGTTATGGGGGACTGTTTGGCAGTCTTGAGGGAGGATATATACTGTACATTAACTATTATAATATTTGTTATTTTGCCATTGCATACTGGCTTGAATTTCTGTGGTGGTGTCATGGTGGGGAAGAAGAGATTTGAGGTGCGCACTGGTTTCTATATAATTAAGGGTTTTGTGGACTAGGGTGATGAGTCCACCGCCATTGCCGTTGGCCCAGTCTTGTCTGATGGTGGTGAAATCGGGAAATTTAGGTATAGGTATAGTGGAGATGAGGTACCTGAAAGGAGTATGTTGCCTGACAAGATGGGATGAAAAAGGTAATTAATATGTAAGAGTTTGCCTTGATGAAAATTGAAAATCGCACATGAATTGCAGCTGGGTACAACAAACAGTGAAGGAGGATTGTGGTCAGTTGGGGTAAAGTTGAGGGTGACATGATAATGTTTCTCAGATGCTGATACTCCTTCCTCACCTTGTACAGTACAGTACAGTATTATGCTCTGGCTACCTTTGTAGTTAATATGAATATATTAAAACCCTAACATAATGAATAGGTCCGGTTATTAACTTCTGTGTTTTCCCTAACCCTATATTCACTAACAGCCATGAGGAATAATGATTATTATTGTTGTAGACATTATCAAAATACTGTACTTTGATATATAAGTTTGAAGAAATAAATTCTGAAAGCGGTGCCACACAAATTATGGTATTAATTGCAGTACAGTACCATTTGTGATAATGCAATTTTATACTGTCTAATCTATACAAATGTAAAAGGTGAGGTGTGAGTAAATCACTTGATTGAAAAGTAGAGAGCATTCTGAGCTGATACTGATGTGAAATGAATGGATGAAATTAAAGTGGTGAAAATATTTCGTGACTGGGATATTGAGGAGGACAGAAAATGGGGCAGACCTAGGAAAGGATGGAAGAATATAATGAGTTCAATGTTTAAACAGTATGTGGATTTGCAGTGAGGGAAGCAATATAATTGTGCATGCTAAGTAAGAGTGCAGGAGATTTGCTAGAAGTTATATTTCTCTTGGCCAATCTCATCCATTCCTGCCTGTCATCCACATGTTCTTTTGCTTTACCCATTCCTAATCCAAGTCATACTCGCCATATTATAATATTTTCTAGTAGGTCTCCCCTGTCTTCGTTGAACCTTCGTAATCCCTCTCACAGATGCTTTGGGCATCAACTTTTGGCCCAAGGTGCAGTTGGGGGCCATCATTTTCACTCTTACTGTCACTGCTAAGGTTTCCAATCACTAACTGAGTTTCAGCCATAAAGCCCTGAAATTCTAGAGTAGAAACCATAAACATGACATCATCCTGAGCTAAAGTCGTAAGCACAGCGTTGTTAGGACTTGGCAGGTAATTTGGATGTGTGAATTTTGTAATTAGAGATTTATTTCTTTTGCTCCTTGAAGCTTCTCTGTAATAGTGCAGTTTTTCTAGGGTCAGGCAATAACTCCTCAGCTTCAAAACTTATCATTAGCCTTGATTTGTTCTTCTAGTCAGAGAGTTGGATAGTTTTCACATCATGGTCCCTTTTTCAGACATGATGAATCCTCAAAATATCCTATGACATTTTTTACAATGTCCCATTGCCCATTGGTGTGCGGTAATCAACTTTGGTGCTATAACTTAGTTTGGTAGATTTGCTAGCTCTCCTGCCAGCCACCCACAAAAGGAAAGAAAAGGAACGGAGGAATACTTAAAGAACTGAAAAGGATTAGCTGGGGCTGAAGGGATGCCAAAACCCTTGAAGTACTGCCCACATCACCACAGGCAATACTTCCCTTACGGGGGGCTTTGTAAGTAGAGCGCATTAGTGTACTCCGATTCACTATTTCTCTGCATTTTGAGTTCCAGGCCTTTCCTGCTCGTAAAAGACTTTGGTACAGGAGAAGACAGGGTGTAACTCAGTATTAAGTCATACAAACGCTTAGAAAACCACTGAGAAGTCGCAAGTAGGTTAGCAGTGTGTGTGGAACAGCAGCATGTGCATGACTCAATGTTTGCCTTTTCCAGTCCGAATATATATGACCACCAAAATTTTACTATTTACAGTATTTATTTTTATTTTTTTCATTTTTTCAAAGATTCTAAATGCTTTTCCTATGTGGAAATTTGGTAATTATTGCAGCTTTCTGTAATTATGACTAAACGGACTTAACTGTAGTGATTATGGGAGTCAGGAAGGGCGATTTGTTTTTTATATATTCTCTTCGTAAATAGCTGCCCGTCCTATGAATACCCATGGAATTATCAAACCTACCTCATCTGAGAGACAAGAATAGGAACTTATCATTGATATATGTATAGTATCATCATCTTATATGAGTGGTGAGATATAAAAGAGATAAACATTTGTTTACATTTTATCCATTCATTGGGTTATAATCCTTTATCATTATATATAATTCTGTCATAAAGAAGATATTTATGTTCGTCAATGGGTATTCTAGTGCTCTTGTTATCTCTATGCAGATACTGTCTATACATAGTACAGTACTGTACAGTATATTCATTGGTTAGTGAGGAATGTTTCAGAACATGCTTGTCTGCAGTAGATAGGGCTGTTGTTATCAGTAATTTCACATAAATCTGCATGAGTATTTTGTTATTCAACTTGAAGTGACTTGTTTCCCTTAACATCCTGGAGTTATTGATGGGAGAGATAAAAGACAGTTTGGATACATTCTATTGGCCTTGAAAAGATATTGATAAAAAAACAGCTAGTAATAGGAGAAATACAAGTTACTTGTTCTGTACAGTGGTCAGCAAAAGTTCGTTTCATGGCACATGGTGTGGTAGGAGGAATTTTGTCTGGCAATAGCATGAGATTTGCAATTGTTGTTGATGATCTCCCGGGACAGAATGGCCTCCTGCCCCCCCCCCACAGACCCCCGGTACGCTTTGGTAATAAATTAAAATAAAGGAGGGGTTGGCCCTATATGCCTGGGCTACTGAAGCACATCCTAGGGAAATAGGACCAGAGCTTACTGGACCAGGGAATCAGGTGGCTTCCGACTTCCAGGGAGATTGAGGGAAAGGTCTTTGATCCCACAGCCAGTGCTATGGGGCCAAGTCCACGTTACCACAAGAACCTTCCATGAGACCATTCCTGATGGGACCATTGTGTTTCTTTACTGTGCATCACCATTGTTAATTTCCGGATATCTAGATTCAGTGTTTCACGATGCATGACTGAACTTGATAATACTGTACCTCTGATAAACAAGACTGATAAAGAGGACTAGATAAGGACCAATGGCTGGGGGGATAAAGGGACAACAGGGAAGTGGTGTGGCCAAGTTGGTGACATTCAAACACAGCGACATTGTTCTCCCAAGTTTCAACCTAACTTTGTAGTTTTGTTTTTGTAATATATTATTCGTTATGAACCCGATATTATGAATTGATCATCAAGACTGCCATAGTTGTAGACACACTAACTTCTGCAACAATCAGAGTATAATATATAACAACTGCATGTCTTGTACTGTTGCCAGACAAAATTCTTCCCCCCACACTACTTACCATGGGACATATTCTGCTGACAACTGTACATTTGAAAATAATTTATTTTTGAGGGAGGCAGTCAATTATTTTGACAGTAGTGGTGTTACAATGTTGTATTAATGAGCATAATTCAAAACTATAGGAAGCTAGAATCCAGAATAGGTATTACATTAATGGTATTGAAGTTGCATTGTAATGAAGACCATGAACCCAATGGAAACCTATTGAGAATTTTTTGCCACTGAATATTCTCTTAAGAATCTTTTAATTTTTTTTATCATAACAAATCATTAGTTTAGTTCCTCAATTATATATTCATTCTTGTTAGGTATGTGTTTCAAGTTTCATTGCTATATTTATACCTAGTGTATCTAAGGTATTGCCCGAGTAAAGTACTTAAACTTAAATTCTTTGTTTTAGGGAAAAAAGTGGATGGAAACAACGTAGGCGCTGTTCATGTGATAATGAAAAGAAAGTATCGGCAGTACATGAACAGAAAAGGGGGCTTTAATCGACCTCTGGACTTTGTGGCATAAAATCCCCTCTTTCATTGAAGCTTTTCGAGAACTAAACTGGAAGATTTTGACTCATCTGTTATTTATTCATCTTTATAATTATGGCCTAATGGAAGAGCAAGGAGTGCAAGCATAATAGAAGAGATAAAAGTGATTGCCTTGAGTGAAGGGGAGTTCAAACCATTTGTATACTGTATTGTCTTCATCTCTTCAGGCTTAAGGCATGACCTCATTTATTGAAAATATGGATTTCTGCCATCACACCAGTACAACTTCTTGATATTCAGGCTTTGACCCATCGTTGGATATTCAGAATGAAACTTTACAATTAAGCTATTCTGTGGAAGAGACAGAGCACTGATATACCTTACTACAGTATAAGAAGAGGAGAAAGTTTGGGTTTTGCTAACAGCTAAATACAAACCTCTTGTATACTTAATAGCAATCCAACTTTTGGGGGCAATGCAAACCCTCAATTGTCCCATAACTGATATTTCCCTAAACTTTGAAATATCAGTACGTTTGATTTTGGACTTGTCAGAAACCCCAGAAACTAAAAAATTAGCTGAATCTGTATGTAATTTTATCAGTGGCAAATGAATAACGTGTTAATAAGTGAAATGATAGTGCACTGTAACACCAACCTGACCATGAAAAGTTGTAATGGAATTATACAAAAGAAGAACACAACAACATCTATGCCACATATTACCCCGCTCTGTTATGTTGAGGCCTTAAGTTGGGATAATGTTATCTGGTCATTTAAGGGACCCTGTGATGGAGTCAGAAAATTGGAGGTAAATGAGTCCTTCAAATACTGTATTGCCTGAAATACCATTTATATGGAATGAAGTACCATCTATATGGATCAAACTTGTTTTGTGTATAGTCAGGAGGAATCGGAAGCCTTTAGTCACAGGATCCTTAAGGGGATGTTATACTTTTAGTTCATTAGACTGCCTTGATTCCTCCAAAGTATCCCAGAAAACAGGATCAGAGGAACAAAAATAATGGTGTTCTGTTGCTTGGAATAGTTTGGAGGAATAATTTGCTCCGGATTTACCAACACTGTATCCTCCCCTTAAGGGCAGGGCAGCCAACCCATTCACAGTGATGGCATTTAAATGATTAAAACATCCTAGGTAACTTACCTAGCATGAAACCCAAGCAAGATAGCTGGAAGCACTAACCCACTAGGCATTGTGGATGCCTGTCCAGGATGCAACACAGCACCCCATACTATTAAACACATTATTGAAGACTGCAATACACACAACCACACTCGCCAACAACACAACATACACTCTCTGAGGGCACTGTGGGAAAGCCCGGTTCAGGCCATGGCCTTCCTCAGGAGCTCGGGGCTGCTCGGCCAGACAACTTGAGGAACTTCAACAACAACAACCCACTAGACCACCAAGCACCGACGCAAGTGGCTCATCATAATTGTAAAATAGTATGATATTTCATATTAAGGAGTAAAATAACTCCATTCCAACTAGACCATGAAGAGTAAACAACGTTACCTGCTATTGTAACAGAAAATAAATAATGGTGCTGGATGAGTATAAATATTCATTGGTATAGCACTGAAAACACTACTTGGTGTCTTTCTCTGAATAACCTACCCCACACACTTCCACTTCATAATCATCATTTGTAACCTTATGAATACAGTACTTGACTCTTCAAGATAAAGTATTATTATACTGTTGTAATTATAGAGTTCTGTTTATCATATACTGTGGGCATATTTCACAGTACAATAACTACTGTACCGGTACTGTGATTTGTAGATAATAAAAGAAATGAAATTTAGAAAAGATTATACCATGTAAAAAGGTTCACCTGAAACATACCAATTACTTTGTAAAGAAAAATAAGTTCAGAGAATATTTTCAACAATGATAGTCAAATGACACTAGTAATTAATGGAAATTCAAAGGAAGTAGTTCAATGATTATGTTTGGGTGCAGCATATTATCCAAAAAACAAACCCTTTATAACTGTGCAAATATGGTAAGTGGAATACAGTATGTAATGGATGATCTGTAACAACATTTTGGCAACATTTTAATCCTGTTCTCACTTCTTGTCACCACAAGGATTTTGGGTGAGAATAGCTCCGCCCCCTTGATAACGTCTTAGCCACCGTCCACCAATCACGTCACTTCTCACGTGGGACTGTACCCAGCCAGTCACCCTAAAAAAATGGCTAGCCAGAATTTATTTGATATTTTTTTCTGTTTTTACATTCCCATTCATTTATATCCATCTCCTACTATGATTTGTAATTACTATAGATTACTGGTATATAACATCACCACATGGAAAGTTGGCACTGCTTATCTTCAGTCGGATACCATGAGAGTTTGACAGCAGTAAGTTCAATGACTCTTCCTGTGATAGGTGCAGCACTTCACTGGGTGCATAAAGGCTTGCCTTTGGTACTTATGGGAGAGGAGAATAAAATATCTTTGTAAAGCACATGGTATCTGACTCTAAATAAGCAGTGCCAACTTTCCATGTGGTGATGTTATAGACCAGTAATCTATAGTAATTACAAATCATAGTAGGAGATGGATATAAATGAATGGGAATGTAAAAACAGAAAAAAATATCAAATAAATTCTGGCTAGCCATTTTTTTAGGGTGACTGGCTGGGTACAGTCCCACGTGAGAAGTGACGTGATTGGTGGACGGTGGCTAAGACGTTATCAAGGGGGCGGAGCTATTCTCACCCAAAATCATTGTGGTGACTATACAGTAGTTGAAAATGATTAGATACAATACCTGTTTTTGTGTGTGTGTGTTTGCAGACTTGATGGTAGGGATGTACCGATGTGTCGATATCTGCCAATTTTTAGAATATTTTTACCAGCTAACACTTTTACTGTTGTAATAGTGCTCTCAGTTTTGTTCCTTTTAATTTTCCTGGTGATTATCCAGATCACTCTTACTCTTTGAAATTGAAATAATTGGCTTTGGGAAATACATCATATTCTGAACATTCATCGTCTTTCTGAACTATCTATCATTGCACATTAGGGTAAATAGATATGATGGTAGTGAGGCATGTGTGTGCACAAGCTTACAAATCTAGTTGAGGAATACATTGAGATGCTGGATAGTTCATATCAAGGGGGCCAGGTCAGCATGTGTAGTTTGTATAGTGATGGACATTATGTTGTGATAAGTGATACCACAGTAATGGCCAGTTTACTTTGAGAGAGAATAGCATTTTTATAAGGATGTAACTTCCATGATGTGTGCAGTTTTATTACAGACTACTTATGTAATCATCTTGCATTGGCAGATGAAACAGGCCTGTGACTGCTGTATGATTCCTCATGTTCCAATGTGTGGTTCTGTTTGAAATAACTGCACTGTTTTGTGCTGCACATTCCTGTATTACCTGTGACTGCACTGCCATGTGCTGCACAATCCTGTAGCACCTGTGATTACTCATTGTGCACCTTGGCTTATACTGTACACAAGTTAATATAAGCAGTGCACATTGTAGTGTATGTGTATAGTTATAACATCACCTTCCCATTCCCATTATAATTATTTCATAAAATACTGGACTGGAAAATCTATAAAAAGAACTGATGAATAGTAGATAGATAATAGAAAGGGGAATTAAAATCTTGGAAGAATATAAATAATAAGTATGGAAGACAATAGATTTGTGAGCGTATGAGGTTGTGATTGTGTAATGATTGTGAATTCTCTGGCTCTTTTTCCTCTCATTCTTTTCCAATTTACTGTAATGCTATGTCAAGATTTTTCCTTCCACATGTTAAAAAAACGTCCAAAGTAAGTCGAATAAGTAATTGTACTGCATGTATAACATGCATGGTAGCAAACTTTATTATGATGTCTAAATATCTGGTTGGCGGATGCAGTCACTTAAGATATGTTTGGTCACATGCAATACAAACTTTTTTATTTTACATTTTAGATATTACATTTATTTAGTATTGCTAAAGGCACCTGCAATAGGTCCAGATTCAGGATTCTGTAAGTGGTTAATAGAGATCAAACATCAAAGGAAATCTGAAAATTGTACCAGTGAAATATCAGGTATGAATTGTCAAATAACTAGGGTTACCTTTGCTTTATCTAGATATCAATTCAGAATCAGGGTTTGATAATGAAAAGCTACACATTATTGACCAAATTGGTAATTGGCTTCAAGAAATTGATTATGATGAACAATCTCAATGTATCAGTTAAGAAGTGAACAGTTGGTACATCCCTACTTGATTGATGTCGGTGTCAGGGTTTTGTTCAATAGGTGACATTGGTGTTAGGGGAGATTCTCTTTTTAGTAAATTGGAAGGCTACTGGTTCCTCCAAAATATTCCAGGAAACTAACGATCATAATGTTACTAATAGGGGATCTGTTTGGTGGAATAGTTTTTGGAAATCTGAGACCTTCCAATCCACCAACAGAAGAATCTCCTCTTAATGTACCATCATTCTCAAGTACTTCAATGTAGCAATGGAAATTATTTTGTATTTTCACTTTTGGTAGTCAGATTAATCAGCATGCAGTATTTATATATAAACTGTATACAGGTACATAATGTCTTTTTTTTAACCACTTATCAAGGTAATAAATATTAGGATGAATGTAGAGATTGTTGCTTCATTATCCGTCAAGTTTCAGGTATGGTTGTTGTATGATAATGTATTACCTGTGGGAGTAGACTGGCAGACTTTACTGTTGATTCCATGTGCCTGTTTCCCTATTTTTGTCCTCTTTCTTGTACTGTACCATCTTAGTACCAATTGTTCTATATGACCTGGTACTGTACTAGTGGTTTTTTTTTTTTTTTTTTTTTTTTTTTTTTTCTAGTATTGGATTATTGTATGTGCAAGTTAGGGAGTATGTAAGTACAGTATTGTTGGTGGTACAGTATATCTGAAGCAAACTATTCCAAGCAATAACAGGATACCGGTACTATTATATTTATTCATTAACTGTTTCATAACATACTTTAGAGTTTAGAGGAATCAATGCACTCCTCAAGTGTAACAAATGTATACTATCCCCTTACAATAAGTTACATACAATAGTTCATTTTGGAATACAGAAAACCAACTTGATAAAATACACCTCAAGAACACAGTGGTTGGAGAGGATTTGTGCCAAACACTTGAGTAAATAGTAGCTAATCAATCCAGTCACACAGTGATGTGGTGGTAGGGAATGTCCTCTTAATATGCAAATGGTGGGAAGGTATAGTTGTTAATGAATTGAAAGGTTTTTTACTCCTGCAAACTATGCCATGAAACAGATCCCCTGTTAGTTCCGTTGATGGCATTTGTTTTCTGGCTTAGTTATGAGGAATCGATAGCCCTACATATCACCCAGAAGTAGTTCTCCTCTGAAAGAGGTGCAAATAGTACAAGTGTTTGATATGATATGTTTTCTTGTTGATTAAAAGTTAATGACTGTACTGTACTGTATAACTTAACTAAATACATCAAATTAAGGTAACCATGAGAGTAGAAGCCTGATACTGTAACCAGCATTGTCATTTATCAATCACCAACTGGGTTTTTTTATAATGGCCAGTCAGTCAGGCTTCTAGTCATCAACCTTCTGTTTAACCTCATTTTCCCCTAATATCTAATAATGAGGTTAAACATTCGACTATACCCTACCAACTACTGTATCTCTATTTGTTGCCTCAGCCTATTCAGTACCCAATGCTGCCAGATCCACCACCACTACTCTCTCTCTATTATTATTATTATTATTATTATTGATATTCTATTCAACACATTGCCTCCATGTCTTCCTTACCGTGCCCTGTCGATGGTAACCTGGCACTTCCACCTCAACAGCTTTCACTAATGCTGTACCCTCCCCACCCCCATTCCTCCCTCTCCTCTCAACATGCCCAAACCACCTCAATGTCCTTAATCTCAGCACTATTGCAAGTTTCTTCAGTCCACAGCTTCTTGCCACCTCTTCACTGGACACCGTTTCTCTTTTTCACCCCTGTTTATTTTGTCATTTTTTTCTTTTACTTACAGTACTGTACCTCCTGTGTACAGTATTTTCATTATCTCTCTCTTCAGCTCTGTAGCTCCAACTTTCCCTCTTTTTCTATTAGACAGAAAACAAAAGAGTTGTGATGCCTTGCTCTTTTGTGAACATTTCCCTTAAATGCTGGCCAAGGATAAAAGAGAAGCTTCTCCACCTCATTTGCAAGGTTGTAGTGGAAGCTTGCTAGCCCATTTTCCTCAGCATTCTTGACAAGCATGTCCTCTGGGCCCTCTTCAAAACTCAACAAGCCTAATTTAACTCGCGCAGCTACTTCCGCTACCGAGTAATCCATGCCCCACATCACCTACATTCACTTTTAGACAGTGGCCATGGCCGCCCACTTTGCAGGGTCACCCAATGGCTTCTTTCTTAACTAACTGATGCATGACATTCACCAGTTCCTGGTCCTCCACCTCACTTAACAACAAAGTTCTTAAATTTTCCACCCATCTCTCGTCTGACCAGCTTCAACTCCTCCGTTTTGCTATGTACTTCTCTATTTGTCCTAGCCCCTGCTCCAGCATCAAGATCTCTACTCCAACTCTCACAGACCACTCTCTTGACTGTTTAGCCTACTGCACCTCACACCACCACAATATGTCTCTCCTTCTATGCCCTGTTGTTTCACCCTACACCTCTTTGGCAACATTCAGTGATATACCAATATATATAATTATACTTTACAGTATATATTAAACATATATGATGTGAATATTAAATCTGATATGCCAGGGAATGGAGATAGGGTGTAGAGAAGGAGGAGGAGCAAAAGTTTGGTGGCCTTAAAGGGAGATTCTTTTGAGGGTAAATTGGTGGGCTACTGATTCCTCCAAACTATACCAGGAAACAAACAACTTCAATGGGGATCTGTTTCTTGGTGTACTTCGGAGGAATCGGAGACCTTCTATGTCACCAACAAGAGAATTTCCCCTCAATAAGTGTTTGGAAAAAGAAATCTAGGAATGTTTAAAGGAATAGTAGATTCCTTGACTGCAGGAAATATGAAAACAGTAAATGGCTCTTTGATTAGAGAGAGGTTGAGTGGAATAAAATATTAATACAACATTTAAAACTTTCAATAAACTTACTAGGCCTTAAGTCAGCCACTGTAAGTTTATGCCTTGCCTAATCGAAATTACATTTGTATTTGTACTGTTACTATATTGCTGTGATATATCTACTAGAATAATGCTCTCTTGCCAGGAACTAATAATTTTGCGATTTGGGGAGCCACTTGTGCTGATGGAAAGAAGAGGGAAGAGTTGAGTGATTATGAAGACTATCTTGACTGGATTCAGAAAAAGAGAGATGAGAACAGTGAAAGAAGAAAAAGGTTTTCAAGACATCGAGAAGTAAGTAAAATTTTAAATCATTGTCCTAGACATGTAGTATTGATTAAATTTTTAGTGCACATTTTCTCTGATCTTAGATTTTCCGTGGATCAAGTAATATCATATCCTTTAGTGTAAATCTAAGGAAATAGATGATTAACTTGAAGTTATCATGTTGAAGCTCACAATTAAAACAGTCATAACCCGTTGGTTCCTTAATTTTAATATGGTTTCCAGTACCATAGGTAATGGGGCCTTATTCAAGAATATTGGTGGTGCATACAATGGCGTGATACTGATATGATGACTCCACATACAAGCAACTGAGCCAATGTATCGATACCATTCCATCGTCAACACCATGGTTGTTCTTGCATACGACCCAGTTGCAGCATCAAGTGAGAGACAATAAGTTATACATTATGTGATGCAAACTTATTGATTTCTGGAATAAATATGATGGATAAAAACAAAGATGAAGGACCATGTTTCAGCTCTATAAGTGTTTGCAAAAAATTAAAACACAACCTATGAAGTAAATTACCAATAATAATACTGTAATTGTTTTGGAATGACATTGGATATGGCCTTGATGAAATTCTCATATAGAGATAACATCAAATGTAAATGTTGTAGGGGATGACATTATTGAGGATGCCTCTTAACTTGTTTATTAGATATAATAGAAATTATGGATACACCACTGTGTATCTGACATGCCAAGCAAAATTTGCAAATGTTTGAATTTTGCTTTGTATACTGTAGTGAGTACAAAGACGGTTATTATTAAGATATAAAACAATTATAACATGTACACTCTATAAAAAAAGTGTCGGGCGTTACTCACGTGAAACATTCTGACACTTAAGGCGATAGCTACTGAAAAAGAGGCAGAATGAGCGATCTTTTACAGAACCATCGGACCCCACCTGCGCGATACTTTTTTGATCCAGTGTACAGTATCATACTTCACATACACTATTATACAGTGTACTTAGGCTGGTATTATTAAAATTTCTCTGTAATGAAAAATTCTCTTTGTCGCTCAGTTCCCATTACAGTATTTTGCAATGCGAATATAACCACAGAGTATTTTCATCGAAAATCAAATTTAATAATACCAGTCGAAGAGTCTTCAAAGAACTCAGGGTGGTTAGCATAGAAAGTGATAATCATTGACCCATACTGACTAGTCAGTTCTTACCACATATAATAACTTTATGAATACTGGATGTGATACAAAGGGCATTACTAGGACATGCATTTGGTGTTGCCAAAATAAGGTTAAAAGTTTCCATTATCTCTTCTGTTTTCATTCCTTGATATGCTGCCAGGGCCTGTAAGCTGTAGTCAAATTAGTCTTTCTTTATTTCTTCATTTCACAGTGTAGGGTACTGTACTACTGGACTCCCTCATTGTTAAAGGATTCCTGGAAATTGCCAATATTTATTTTCCTCTCCCAGTCCATGGTTGTGGTAATGTTTATCTGATATCAGGCCAGTCTCAGCTACACTGGTCACACAGTCATAAGCATCATCAATCTTTTTCCAATATATCTTTCTTCACATGACAACATCTAGTTTCAGTATCTGTGGGGTGCATCCCCTCTTACTCTTTGTAACTTCCGTGCCCAGTCCCATAGTTTGAATGGATATATTTTAGTGCTATATAATCTTTCCAGGTTTGGTGTTAGTTTATTGCATTAACTATGTTTGAATATGTTTCTTCATAAAGTACAGTATTTGCTTTACTTGCCTTGATGGTCTTGTATCAGTGATGGGATTTTCTGTTTTCTTTTCTTTCCTGGACAGTCACTTCACTCACATGTACAACAGCTGTTTGTTTTATTGTTAATAAATAATACCTACAGTACTGTAAACACATTAAGTTTTGTGTTCAAGTGGGTAGGAGTTTAGTATTCCATATTCAGGAGTTAGTGAAGTTGTGGCATCTAGTGTGAGATGCAGACCTCCAGTTAGATGGCAGAACAGAGTGGAAGAGTATACTATGTGAGGGAGAGAAACATGAGGGGCAGAGGAGGGCTTGACCAAATAGGGAGGGAGTGTTGGAACAGGGAAAACTGGAGACACTTGCTCTGGCCACCCCCTTAGGGGGGAGTTCCTGGAGGGAATGAGGCGTTGGAGCTATAGATAGATGGATGGATAGATAGATATTCAAAATGCTGCTAAAACCAAGCAGACCTGTTCCCAATGTACAGTAACTCCCCAACTTACGAACATAATGAGGACCAAGAGGCTGTTCGTAAGTCCATTTGTTCGTATGTTCAAAATCAGGTCCCCATCGAAATTTTCCCCACGTTTTAAAGCCTCATTTACATTAAAAAATAGATAAAACTCTATACTTACAGCATACTTAATACCCATACTTGTATTACCCAGCACTTTTAATGCTATTTGAAGGTGATTTACACAATGTTAACATTGAAAAAAAAATTATTTAAGCAAAAATTGTAGTAGCAAGTCAGCTGTCGATGTAAACAAACAAGATGGTGGGTGTCGGGGGCGTGCGTCAGGGAGATAAGGCAGGCACAGCACAGCTTTTTGCTTCTAATGTTATAGCCTGACGTTTCCTTGCACTGCCATTGGCTTCACTATCCATCTTTCGTTTCACACCCGACATTTACTATGAAATTATGTACGATTTAAGCGAAATTACGGAGCAGTACACCATGACACGACGAACAAATGCTGTTGAATTTTGGCTCGACTGGAGAGTGGCGGCGGTGTGGGTACTGAGTGAGCCGCCGCGAGCGTCACAAAGCGTGGTGCTGCCGTGGCGTGGCAGACTCGTGAACTATATGCACGCACGCTAAATTTGAAGTTTGATAGCGACTTTCAGACAAATTTATGGACTTCAGAAGTTTGTTCGTATGTACCGATTGTTCGTAACTCGAATGTTCGTATGTCGGGGAGTTACTGTATTACGCTTCACCCTCTCAACCACCCCACACTCAATACCAATTGCCTTCTCACTCATACCACAAATCTCATTCACACTCATTGCTTTCTCTATCCCACCTGGTAAGGCCACATACTCCTCTCAAGTGACTTATTTCCATTGCACCTATTATATATTTGTAATAAATTTGAAATAATAAAAAAAGATTGATTAATAATATGCATTATTTTCACATAGGGTTAACTTCCATCTGAGATGAATTCTCTTCAGTGTTAGACCAGAATGATGATATTATACAATATTTTTATCATGGCCAACACTAATATAATATATACTAATGGCATTTACTATGCTTAGTCGGGGCTACTTAGCCTGACAGTTTGAGGAACTTCAACACTATGGAATGTTCTTGCATACAGGTCTAAGACCTACATACTCTTGGTTTTTGTCCCTCAGGATTTATTATTAGTAGTCAGTATTGTATAATGATTGTTTTGGTTATGGCATGTACTGTACAGTATTTAATATAAAGCTATGAATCTGTAATTTCAATAATCTTCACAGACTACTCACCCCTAGAATGCTGTACAGGGTAATGGTGCCTGAGGCTCTAACAAGATCATTTAGGATAGACTGGTTTAAAAAAAATTCAAAGTCTACAATGTCTGTCATTTGCCATTACACATTGGGCATCATTAGGATAATCAACTAATATTATAGTACTGTATGTAGAATTAAGTATTCTGACAAGACTTGTTCTTTAGCTGTGTCAGTACTGTACTGGGTATGACTATAAACTACAGCCGGTGGTGAGGCTCTGATTGGGGACTTTTGGAGTTATAGGGAAAGTGGAGTTACCCTTTAATCACCATTACTCCCAGGTCCATTCTGACCCGGAATGGTAGCACCTGTTTAGGGTACCTGCTGCCTTGTAGGGTATGCCTTTTTAGGCAAAGGCTAGGAGAAGGAAAACTCTGAATCCAAACCCCCTGCTGCCTTGTAGGGTATGCCTTTGACAGGCAAAGGCTAGGCCCACCGCCAATACCTGTGGTGGTTGTAAGCAAGGGCATGCCAACCATAAAAATTTTCGCTCCAACAAAAAATGATGATGGCAACCACACCAAAAATGGCCCCCAGTCCCCGGCAGCCCTTAAGTGGGCAGGGGGTAGTTGGGGGCCGGCGACAGATGTGGAGAGCAGTCATCGCCCGTCCAACCCCATCCTAAATGGGAAAATACGGACGTTAAACGAAAATGATGATGATGATGAGTACTGTACTGTACTGAAGGGTTTAGGTCACAATCCAGCAGCTTTTAACTGATTGCTCAAACCACTCATTTGCTGGTATAGTACTCCCTCGTTATCGACGAGGGTTATGTTCTTAAAATGGCCGTCGATAACAAAACTGTCGATACCACATAAATAAAAGTACAGTGCTCCCCCCAAGTAGGTGGTCCTTAACTAGACGATTTCCAACAAAAGTGAATGTAATTTTATGAGAAAATTACCAAAATTAATGCATACAAACTAACTTGATCAGGAGAACGATAGCACAGTGTTGTATTCACTATTTATTCAACTTAAATTTAACAAATGTCAGTTGGCTACACACAATATATAAACAAATAAATGAATGAATAAACGAACACTACAAAGCATCGTTATAAAGATTTGAACAATAACTACTACTTACACCATTGTGCATTCCCAAGTTCATATCCTGACCAAGATTAACTAGAATGTAACACTCTAGTTAAGTAAATAGACCGCGTTGACACCATGTAACCTAAAAGTAACCCATTAAGTAACTAACTACCTTTCATAATTATAATTTTTAATACATTAAATGCACCAGATAGTAGTAAACACGACTTTTATTACAGTTATCAATCAATTATCAATCATCAACTCCGAATACGTACCAAAATCTACCATGCCCCACAACAGTTAAATCACAACACTGCATAAACATAGATATCCAAAGCCTCATCAATGGTAACAGGTCATTACACTGTCTGATAGTCACAGGATACCCAGAGATACCCGGCTTCCCGCCACCTATATATATGTACAGTATTTTGTATTGGATACCTATGTACAGTATTAATAAAATTACACCACATAATTTCACTACACATCACAACATTTTACAGAAACACAGCCTATTATAAAAAATGAGAAGAAGAGGGTCCACTCTGTCAGTTTGTGTTGTGTGTTTAGTTACTGTTTACTGGAAGCAGAAACAGGTGGAAAGTACCTTCCACTTGTTTCTGCTTCCAGTGTTTAGTTACTGTTTACTGGAAGCGGAAACAGGTGGAAGGTACCTTCCACTTGTTTCTGCTTCCAGTAAACTGTAACTAAACACACAACACAAACTGACAGAGCGGACCCTCTCCAGGCCACTAGTCAACTCGGACAGAGATAACGAGACGGAACAAACTTGAGTAATTTCGGAAACAAGTGTAATGATTCGCTTCAAATACTGAATCCCAGTAATATTCATCATGAGCATTATCCATATACTAAATTATCTTACCATGTGATAACTGAAATTGTCAACTATCACCCTCACTCTTCACTCACTACACTCGCGCTTTTAGGCCTATCCCTTTAGAATGAACAACCATTCAACACATACATTTTCCATACTTTTGGCTCAAGTTTAGAATGATTTTTAGTCATGAGAGAGTACAGTAGAGTAAATCCATCAATAACGAGGGAGCACTGTACTGTATTCTCATCCCATTTATAATAATTAGGCTGTCCCATACCTGCCTTTTGCCACATACAGTACTGTACATAGCTTTTATTTGTAGTACTGTATAGTCCCTTCCTTTCTCCTACTTAAGGGAAGATTATCTTGTTGGTAAATTGGAGGGCTACGGATTGCTCCAAACTATATACAGTAGTACAGTACCAGGAAACAGAAGACTTCAATGTTACAGTAAAGAACATTCTCATTACAGTACTATTTACTCAACCTTTGTGTACTTAAAGTATGCAATGCTATACTCCTGTACATTTTTGTTATGGTCTACTGAGGTGGTGGTTACTGCTCAGCCTATTTAGTTAGTGTACTATTAACTATGCCGTTATATTCCCATGGGAAGAATTCCAACCCCTGCAATATGTATTCCACTTAACAGAGGACTGATATATTATTTATATTATGGAATTTGATTGCTACTTTTCGTTAATATGTGACCACAATTCTACATCCTAATAACAATACTGTAGTGCGACACTGCTTATCAAGGGTTGGTACAGTATCTTTACATTGTGTGTAAAACAGTATTTATACAAATTACCAGTACTTTATAAAAAAAATAATCTTACTATAATTAACCATATTGTAGTACAGTATGGAAAGAAGACACAAGTTTATTGTACTGTAATCATTAGGCATCTATATTATTGACCAGACTTGAAAAATTTTCATTGCCCAATATGTTTCAGTATGTATGGGTGATTGGATTATTATTTTCAGAATAGTTGAAGTCAAATTGGCATACTAAGTGCTATACAGTATTAGTGATGTCAGCATACAGCTGACACTGTTACATTTTGTATTGCCCTATAAATTTGTTTGAATCTCTAAGATGCAACATGGGGAGAACGATGGTCAGAATGCTCGAGGTCGCAGGAACATCTATGACCACTTCTCCAGCTCAAGACGTGGCCGAGGAGCTCGCAATTTCCACCGTCAAGGTCAACGTCGCCAGGATAGCCGTTGGCGAAGTCCCCGAGATCAGAGGGAAGACGGAGACCATAGAAGAGATAATTGGGGTCAGAGAGATGATCAGTACAGTCCCACAGATAATAGAGGCCGTAGGGGTCGTCCTTACCACAAAAAGTATAGGGGTCGTGGAGAAGATCCAAGGTACAAGAGCAACTATGGCCACAAAAACTTGGGGAGGAAAAGACAACTTTGGGATAGTGAAGATCAGAGCTCAAGTGATGATGAATGGGGTCCAAGGGAAAATAAGGATTCTAAGGCCAATTGGAGTCGGGGAAAGACATATAACCGTAATAGACACCAGCCTATTCGGGAGAGATTGGAGAGCAATGAAAGTTTTGGGGATCACGAGTCAGACCAAAATACAGATCTGATTAGTTTATTTAGTGAGATTTGTAATGAAAGTCAGGCAGGAAGCAGTGGTAATCTCATAAAGAGCTTGATGCAGATGGTTAAGAATAAAAAAGAAAACCAAGATTGTGAGGACAACTGTTGTCAAAGAGAAGACCAGAACTTTAGATATAATTTTGATCGCAGAGAAAACCAGGATCCCGAGGCCAGCTTGGATGATGAGCCTAGTTTTGAATACAGGGCAGGTAGTAGTCAAAGAAAACCCCGTGGTCACAATGCTAGCTGGAGTGATAGGAAAAGCAGGGACATTAATCATAGTTTTGAATTCAAGGCTGGCAGGAAATATAGAGAAAACCAGGATCGTGAGAGCAGCTGGGATGATAAAGGCCAAAATACTAGGGATAGTTTGGATTATATGTCTGAGAGGATTCACAGGCAAAATAGGGACCATGAGGGCAGCTGGGATGATGGGACAGTGCCAAACATTGAGGATAGCCTCATTCGGAATACTAACCGTATTCGCAGTAAAGAAAGTTTGGATGATAAAGAAAGGCATAATTTTAGAGGTAGTAGAGAGAGTTTGAATCATGCAGTTGGCCGAGTTCATAAACAAAGCTGTGATCAAAGGAATAGCCAGAATCATCCTAATAATTTGGCTCGTAAGGCTGCTTGGAATGACAGACAAGATCAGGAGGAAAAGTGGAACAGTAAAGAGAACCACCATGATTATCAGAATGCTTGGGATCATAGAGAAGATAGTGATCTCTTGGGTCAATGTAGTCACAGAAACAGCCGTGATCATATGGATGAGCACGGTCATGGAAGCCAGCAACATCAGAGAGACCATCAGCAGACGCACTCTCCTCACAGGTAAGAAATATATAAGTTAAGAGGATTGTAAAGAAGTTAAATTAACTTTCATGCAATTCAGTGTATGTAAGGTAGTGTTGGCAGCAGAAATTCGTCCTGCTCAGCTCTAGTGAGAGGACCCATACCATACCCTATAGAGTATATCGGAGGAATGAATTTTTAACATATCTCTGCTCACATGATCAGCCATTAAAAGCATACTTTTCAACTCTCAGACAAAAATTACACACGATACATCAAATAGAAAAATAAAAATTTGTATGCCTTGGACACTTTCAATAGTGGGTCTAATAACTCACTACACTATGGCCCAAATGCTGCTGATCCTTTGTAGTGCCTTAGATCATTGTCCAACTCATTCTTTATGTAGTACATACAGTATCTGCAACATATGTGGTTTTTCTACTAGTTTTCCATCCGTTAAACACCACCTTTCTTCTGCTAAACCTCACTTCTCCTTCACCAAAACTCAGGTACAGTACTGTACTGTACCAGCAGCAACTGATAGTAATTACCCCTTTCTCTGACTTCTACTTTATCCTCAATTTCATGTCAAAGGCAGGTGTTGCAACTATGTACACAAGAACCTCGATTGCTTCTTCCACATTCTCTACCCTCTGGCTTTGGCTTATATGTCACTCTCAAACTAAATACATCTTCACTATTCATCTCTTCCTTAACTCTGCTGACTATTCAAAATTCTTTAACCATTTTGCTTCAAAATTGGAACACATTCTGTCCTACTCTCCTTTCTCAGAAATCTCCATTTTAGATCTCAATGTTCTCCACTTCCTTTGTCTTTTTTCTTCATTCACTGATCCACCTGACAAGAAAGTTTTAATCTTTCTTCCTCATTGACCTCTCGACATTTGCTTCTTCCACTTTCCCTCCTTTTTTTCTGATGGTAATATTGCCATCTTTTCTCATGATAAAACTGTACTCCTTTCTCAATTTCTTGCCATTTAACTTCTGTCTGGACAATTGTGGCTCTATTCCTCTATCACTGTCCCTGTCTGACTTACATATGCCTGTCATCAGAACCTTCCAATCATCAGTATGGGTTCTACCAGGGCTTTTAATATAGTCTAACACAAGGCTTCAAAATTCTATATTCTTCCTCAAATATCTGTGCTGTCTTGTCTACTCCAGTATTGGTTAATTAATTATCTTCATTTTTCAGAAGTCACTCACCTTATCAACAGAACAGACACTTCTTGCAACCTGATGAGCACCACTCTCAGTACAAAAGAAGTGAAAGACACGAGATGGAAAGAAGTATGGACAGACAAAGAAGTATAGAGAAACATGGAAGTGTAAAGAAATATAGAAACATGGAGGAAGACAGAAGCATGAGGAGGCACAGAAGCATTGATAGAGACCATAGCATGGGGACTCACAGCAGCTTAGAGAGAGATAGAAGCATGGAGAAGCACAGAAACATAGAGAGAGATAGAAATGTGGAGAGAGATAGAAACATGGTGAGAGACAGAAGCATGGAGAGAGACAGAAGCATGGAGAGAGACAGAAGCATGGAGAGAGACAGAAGCATGGTGAGAGACAGAAGCATGGAGAGAGACAGAAGCATGGTGAGAGACAGAAGCATGGTGAGAGACAGAAGCATGGTGAGAGATAGAAGCATGGAGATTGATAGAAACATGAAGAGAGATAGAAGCATGGTGAGAGATAGAAACATGGAGAGAGATAGAAGCATGGAGAGAGATAGAAGCATGGTGAAAAATAGAAGCATGGTGAAAAATAGAAGCATGGAGATTGATAGAAACATGGTGAAAGATAGAAACATGGAGAAAGATAGAAACATGGAGAGAGATAGAAACATGGAGAGAGATAGAACATGGTGAAAGACAGAAACATTGTGAGAGACAAGCATGGAGAGATAGAAACATGGTAAGAGACACAAGCATGGAGAGATAGAAACATGGTAAGAGACACAAGCATGGAGAGATAGAAACATGGTAAGAGACACAAGCATAGAGGGAGATAGAAACCTGAACCAGCATCAAAGATGAGAGAGGACCCCTGAACGCCAATATCGAGACACTTTTAAAAGATCAATTTAATTCTGTACCAAAAACAAAAAAATCTAGTTATTGCTTAGACCTGGTATGGCGTGCCCTTATTCTGTCCTCAGTTTCTCATGTGTCCGCATACATGTTGTCTGCCAGCCTACCTCCATGCTCTACTTTCCTAGTTTTTTTTTAAAGTGTTTTGTGTTTAGACTGCTTCAGTAGGTCTGTTTCAGCACTGTAAGGCTGCTTCTGCTCTGGCTGAGCCTGAGTGAAAATAGCAAAAACAAAGCCAATAAATTATTTTGTTTTCACTCGAACAGGGCTTTACAGGAGTTGGTGGAGCACCTTTAAACACCTTTTGTGTAAGGTTCAGAGACATGAAAGATGTTATCATCAAGAGATAGTACAGTATGCAGAAACAAACCAAAATTTTGGCCGCCTTCAAGCCAGGAAACTCCACTTCTCCCACAAGCAGTGAGTCTTGAGTGCAGTTTCCTATGTACTACCTCAGATTTTTAGCAGCATTGTCTTGGGTGTTCACCTTAACAATATAAAGCAGTACAGTAGTGGTTGGCTTATTTATTTTAAGTTATTTGGTGTTTATGTGTTGTGTTTAAGGACTACATGTATAATATTTTACTAGTTTACTTAAGTTATAATGTATAATTATATCTTTTCTGCCCCTTCAATTATCTCTCTTTGTTCCCACCCTGGCTTCTTCTACCACAGTTTATGATGCACATCATTGTAAAAGGTGTTTACTGATAGCCTGGCCCACTGCTAATGGTGGAGGCACTTATTTTGTCCACTTCTGATGGCTACCGACTGGAGAAATAGTCAAGAACAGTCCATTGAAGACTGCTGTTTCATATAGTAAGAATAAAGAATAGTACAGTATAACCATCAGTTGTCTACCAAACATAATCTAGTGGAAGTGTTGAGCTAAACTGATATATCAGTACTCAACAGTCATGGACGTGGTAAGTACGGTTCCGAGCAAATGAAACGGAGTCATGCCAGCCACCAACGAGGTGGTGTAGTGATCTCTTCATCTGGTAACACAGATAGGTTTGGACCTTCAGGAATTTACAAGCACGATTCGAACATTTTGTTCCTTTCTACCCGTTGTTGATGAGTATTATCCATTCGAAAGCAAAAGTGAAAATAAACTATTGGTATTGTGACTTTTTTTTCCAAAACGTATGTTATTATAATCCTCTGAAATTGAGAAAGTTAAGTATACCCTAATATATATACAGTATATATATATATATATATATACATAGAGAGAGAGAGAGCGTAATATATAAACTGCATATGTTCAACTGCGATTTTGTGTTATTCTGTTTCATCATATACTAGAAAAAAACCTTGCCTCTTTTCTGACTGAGAGCGAACAGGGGAAAAGAGAAGACTATATTGGATTTCGTGGTTGATGACTTAAAAGTTTGACTTGTATGAGAAACGAGTGATAGGGAGTGAAACAAGTGAAATGTTAGTGGTGGAGGATATAAGGAAGATGACAGAATCACTTTTTTTATTTCATTCAAGATCGGTGCCCCGTCCACCAAGCTCGAATCGTGCAGGAATGGTATGTTCGTCATCCTCAGTTCCAATTACTACCGTGGCCTAGTAAGGAAGCAGATTGTAATCCCATTCAAAATATCTGGGCGATGATTGTAAATGAATGGGAACCCGGTGATGAACGAACAGAACAGGAACTCTTTGCTCACATCGTCGAGTGTGAGAAACTTTCAGAGACCGTTCTGACCTTGTAAGGCGCCACATTATCAACATGCCAGATAGACTTCAAGCAGTTGTTGAAAAGGAAGGAGGATGGAGAGGGTATTAACCTACTCTTCATGTTTACTTATGTTTAAATAAATTTACTAGTTAATCAGCAACCTTAGAATAGATAATTATTGTGACGACGACAATAATAGAAATGATAATAATGATAAAATATAATTAAAAATAAGGATAATGAGCAATAATAATATATAATATTATAATAGTGAATAATAATATATAACAATAATAATGAATTATAATAATAATAATATTATAATGAATAATAACAATAATAATATATGATGATAATGAAAAATAATAGTAATAATAATAATAATTTTAAATACTACTACTGTTACTTCTACTATCATTATTACTATTACTACATCTACGGTACTACTAATGATAACACTTACTGTACTAATTTTAGTATGCTATTACTCTTATATAAAAAACATACAAAAGTTTATCACAAGATACATCCCAATTCGTTATAATAAACACAATAATATACACGATGTATTACACAGAATATGTATACAGAGCAAATTTCTATTTGTCTATTATCGTTTTTGGTATTGAATGGATAGTGCTAATGTATTATACATCAACGTCAGGTAGAAAGGAATACCATGTTCGAATTGTGCTAGCGGTAAACCTATGCCTGACTGCTGTTGAAGCCTCAATCCTATCAGTGTTACCAGATGAGGGAAGCACTACACCACCTCGTCGGTGGCTGGCATGTCTCCGTTTCATTTGCTTGGAGCTGTACATGTTCAAATCCTGACTACAATTGGGTCTTGTGCTACAGTAATGCTTGCAAAGTATAGTAGAAAACATTAAAAATGGGGAGTTTACCTCACATGAAATTATTTGCAAGGTTATTCAACCTTTCCCTTTCCCAGATCTATCCCTCTAATTGTCTGACATGCTTAAATTCAACCCCCACTTGAGAAACTTTATTTCACTCCTCAATCCAGTACCTATTTCCTGATCCTCCCATTTTTCTGATCACCTTAACTTCTGCTGATCCCTCTCCCCCAATTCATTTTCTTCCTTCCTGGCATTACACGCATCTCACACACGTGACTGGTTTAGGGCAGTGTAAATATCACACCAACTTACTAGAAAGGCAATATTTCTGACCTACTAAATTGCTGACCAGTCAATTTGTTTCATCCAGTTTACAAGAAATAAGCAGAAAAAAAAATCACATCCATAACATCATCATCATCAATGCCCTATTTCTCTTTCAAGGAGATGGTAGACTTTAGTGCTAGTACAGGACCCCCAACAGACAAGGGGTTCAGCTCTGAGGCTATTTGAACCTTTAGTGATTTTAATACCAAACACTATTATATGACCCATTCATCTGAAGTGAAACTTGGTAGCTATACTATAAGAGACCAGGCATAAAGCCCCCCCTCCCCCCCCCCCAAAAAAAAAAAAATACTGTAATGTACTCTATTAAGGAATGTTAAACTAAACTTAGAGGATAAATTTATTTACAACTAACTTACGGACTTATGGATCTCCTTCATTATGAAACAATGCACAAACTCATGCTTCCTTAATTGGTTCTCCTTTTATATTTCATTTACAGTATATACTTAATCTCACAAATGTATGTGAAAATATATCCATAAAAATATAATTATGTTGTATAAAGAAAATGACTAATAAATGTAAAATATCACTTGGTAAACATTTCCTTATGAAAACAATCTCTATAAGATGTATACATAGTGGAAAAGTACTTGGAGATGGGAAAGTAATCATATAGAACCTTTAAGGATTTATAGAAAGCATATGACAGAACAAGAAACAAGGGATTAAAAATGTCCCATGAGAATACTGTACATAATAAAAACCAGCTGTAATTGTGGAAGGTGACTGGTTAGTTTTTTAAAGTGGTAGACATTGGAAATGAACTGGTCAAGTTCTTTTATATCAGTGTGGGGTTGCAGCAGAAATGTGCTATATGATTATACTTACTCATTTTGTATGTAGATGGAGTACTGGAGGAGAAGCAAAGTAGAGCAATGGAGTATTATTGGTGAGAGGTGGAAGAGGATATAAGTAGATATTACTGTTGCCTGCCTGTGATAGTATGTTGCTAAGTGTACAAAAATAGAGATAGGTTGGAAAGGTTTTCAAAAAGCATAATTTGAAATTGAATAAATGGGAGAGTAAAATGACGGACTTTTAGTATCTAGGCAAATATGAATAAAGCAGTAGGAATGGTAAGGTACAAGGAACACTAATTAGGTAATTGTGGTGCAGGTACAGCCACAATCAAATATCCACCGACACTCCCATCGTAGTAAATATCTTGGTAATAAAGAATAACACCTGTATGATATTGCAGCACATCATCATCATAATTGAATAGGTTGAGTTGACATAAGGAATTGTATGATTATAGTTTGATATGATAATAATTTAGTTGGGAAGTGTCGGAGGTTATTTGTTATCTTGAGAATGGATAATGACTGATAAAGTCCGTAGTGATGTAGCGTTGAGGTAGATGTGCTGGAGAACATCGTACACCAATGTGGTCTGACCATGATGATGGGACAAATGGATAATATAAGGCTACTTAAAAGGGTGTATGAATGTGAAGGTTAGCACAGGAAGGAGGTTGAGAGAGAAAACTCGAAGATGATGGAAGAGATGTGTAAGTTGGAGAGAGGGAGGACTGTTTGCAAAGGGCAGGAGAACTTTGAGATTGTCTGTTCACAGCCACCCTATATGTTAGGCAGTAATCACACATTATAATAAAACCATATACAGTACTGTACAAGTATGTACTGTAAATAATAGCTCATGTGCTTCTTATACATAATACTATATAATAAGTACTGTACTGTACTACATACAGTATATACATATATCACTGGAATCTATGCACACTAGTCTTACTGAAATGGAAGAATAACAGCTCCCAAATTAATGTGATCCATTGATGGAACTTGCTCTTTCACATCTAATATCATATCTTTTATAGAAACAAAACTACATATCATTTCAGGCAGTGTCTGCCAGTCAAAAACAAAATACTACTTTTCAGGCAGCATCTGCCAGTCAAAATCATGATTATACAGCAGGTACATTATAAAAAAAATATCCTCAATTCTAAATTTGTCCATAGATGGCAAAAGGAGTTGTAAAAACATCCACTTTTGGTGAGAATATCACAATAAAAATCCGACGACTGTATTGCAAAACTGAATGAATATTCCCGTCCGTCAACTTGTTGGACCAGAAGTCACAAAAGCAATTGTAAATTTTTTTCATCAAAAAGGATATGGTTGTTGTGTGGTTATAGCCAAAAGTTGAATATATAGTGAGCATAGGCTTGTCCTATTACTGTTAAGAAAAACCTGCATGTTATGAAATGGTATAATTTCACTGAATAATATGTTTTGGCCCATCTTGGGACCCCTTCAGGTATGCTGATGAGGCCTCAAGAAGGGCTAAATGTTCTATTATTGCTCTATGAAATTAAATAATTTTGGAACGACCTTGTTTTTACAGTATTTGTTTCAGTCACAGGAATGTGAAATATAAACCATGTCCAATGAATGTTGCCAAAATAGCGTGTTCATGATATCACCCAGATTCAAATTTGCATTAATTTTTCATTTTCTGTTTAGTAATATAACAATGATACTTTATCTGATGATGTTCATAAGGCATTATTGTGAAATATGTAATGAAATTATAATGATTTACATTAGTATTACTGCATTTCAATTATAATTTAGCAAAATACCAAAGTTGCAGTTTTCCATTACAAGTGTGCTATTTTTAACTAAGTGAAGGTTCCAAAACATTCTGACCTTGCCATGGTGCTTATGGTAAAATTATTATAATGTTTATACTCTCACAAATACTATTGGCAAGGATGATCATTAGAGAGATTAAAAGGGGAAAGGGAAATCACAGTTCAAATAAAGAAGCTAATTTTGGACAAATTTCATTCCTGATGATTGGGCTATAATTTTGATACTTTTCATAACCTGGTGACTGGTGGTGGGTGATATAAAAACTTGGCTATTTAAGCCTTCTGTAACCCAATTTTCAGCCAACTACAGTATCCCAATGGCGTGGTTTCCACCCACAATTGAAAATCTGGGTCAAGGGAGGCTTAACACAGTCTACCCACAGAGCCTCAGGTAAGACCCATTGCACTTCATTGGTAAGTACAGTTGGGGAACAATGTATCTGAACACCATTGGCGGCCTCTGATAACAACGCCAGGAGTAAACACGTTAGTAATAGACCAAATTTATGAATTACTTAATAACGGTAACTGACACTGGGAGACGTCATCCCTTTAGATTATGAATAATTTCTCTCACTGATGTGTTTCCTCTTGGAGATGTTGCCAGAAGCCGACAACAGTGTTCAGATATTTTATTCTCCAACTGTACATTCAAATATGAAAACACTGCATACAAACTCTTGCAGAAACCATTACAAACTAAATCTATAAATCAACATTACAGCTGTATCATCTTTGGCACAGTTAAATCTCAAGGTTTTCAGGTACAGGTACAGTCTCCTCCACTCCCGCTTTCACCAGTTCAGCGTTGCCATCGTATACACCCGGCATCGTGTGAGCTACCAGTTCCGAATCTCCCATCCGAAACACCTGCCATCAACCCTTACTCTTACTGGCAGATGTTTCGGATGCAAGAGTCGGAATTGGTAGCTCACACGTTGGCAACACTGTACTGGTGAAAGTGGGAGTGGAGGAGACTGTACAACTAAAATTTCAATGTAGGGAAAGTTTGGATGAAGTTTCTTGGGTTCAAGTGTATTTAGACAATCATTTTTGGGTATCAGTACTTATTCATATTTGAGGTGTTAATGTTTTTCCCAAGGATCATGTGAGTGTGATTTGAACTGGTAGAATTATGAAATTTTACTGGGACTCGATGATTACGGCTTACACAGCTGACAAATTTTAAAAAGCATGTTGATACCAATATGATAATGAAATTTTGCTATCAGCATTTATAAAATCAACAATCAACTGGGCACTAACCTTAATTTCTTTATGGTTTACTTTCATACACAGTCTGGGAAAAAAAAAATTATATGAACTAATAAGAAATAAACTAAAGCAACAATGAAATAGTTGTCCATTCTTCAAAGTAAATTGTAGCAACATCTGGCAACTTCAACTGCGGCCAATACTGTACCTTGGTTGAGGTTCCTACAGTGATTGGTACAGTATTTAAAAAAGCCTGTAGCCAGCTCCCTCCTGAGAAGAATTCTCCTGGGAACTATCAAACATGGAGAAGTACATAGGACTCTCACTCTGGCTACTCTTATTTTCATTACTGAAGCTGAAATTGAAGAAGCTGCTGTTGTTGCCTGACCTTGGAGATTCTGGTTCACTACCAAACAAGGAGAAGTTTACCCCTGAGGTCTCCATGCTCTGGCTTCCCACAGCTGCTATTAATGACAAAGTTTGGAAGAAATCAATAAACAAAGAAAGAAGAAATATAAAAAGCTGCATGTCTAGCAAAAAATATTAATAGCACACCCCATTGCAAAACTAAAAAATTATGAGGCAATGCATGAATATACAGAACTTTCAGTAAAAGTACCATTCATTAACAGTATCAAACAGAGAAAAGTGTGCAATCAGTGTGTCAATACCCAGTTAAACCTAGGAATCAGGATTCAGGAGCTGTACAGTCGGCAGCATAAGTTCCACCTGCGTATGTATGAGGTAAAGTGATGTTGCGACTCAGTTTGAATGCAGAGATGACGGATATAGTTCTTCATGTGGTAAATTACACATGCTGTAGAATTGAAATTGGTTCAGAATGCAACTTATCTGGTCATATTAGCATTATTTAGTACGCAAGATGGACGCGAAATTATGCTGCCGGCTGTACATGATCTCAAAAATAAAGATTCTCAGTGGAAATCAAAGAATGTAGAGATAATTGCTAGGTATAACATTGTGGGGTGGCAAAAGAGTATCATGGATTAGGGTGCAGAACAATATGGACGATTCTCTGAACACTATAAAAATAAAGGAATGTACCTGGGCTGGTCTTTTGTGCATGTTAACTTTAAAACAAAACTGGCACTTCCAGACTCTTATAAAGAGTGACTTACAAGGGTGACTCTCCCATGTGGAAAAGTACCCAACTATACATATGGAAACAAAACAAAAAAGACAGTTCTATACTTACATACATCAGGGGAACCAAAAAGACTCAGTGCACCAGGCCTTGTGTTGCTTTCCTCTGGTTCTCTCATAAACATGAAATTGTTACTGTTCCTCCCCATGATGGGAGTCCGTGGCAGTTCTGGTGCCTCTGCAATTGTTCCTTCAATCTGGTACCCTTGATTCCTATCTGCATTTAAGTGAGATGCCTGTGCCATCAACATTGGTGTTCCGGAACTGCTTGTGGTAAACTGAGATGTGGCAGTAGAAATAGGGAACAAAGGAGACTTTTTCACTGAGATATTACTCAGGAGAGCTGGTTGGGTCTTGCTTTGTACTTTGTCAATACCAGATATAGGTGAATTATACATGTTTGTATTTGTTAGTGAGCTGCCTTGATAGACTGAATCCACTGAAGTATAGGTCATATCATGAGTGCCTGCTGTACTTGCAAGAGATGATGATATGATAGGTTCACCTGGTTGTGCAGTGCAAATGGAGCTGGAAACAGACATCTGAAGATGACAAAAGAAAGTTATAGCATCATACATTATGTACAATGATGAATCATTAACAGTATTTACCCTATTGTCCTAACCCACAGGTCTCTTCGATATTTTTCTCAGAAAATAAAATATATTGTGAAATGAGCATTACCTCTTGATCTTGACAAAGGTAAGTGTTATTTTTGGAATAGTAATATCATGTGAAAGTCAGTCTCCAAAATATTTCAGGCAGAGCCTATGGTAAGAATTTAAATAAGGTATATTTCCAAATAAATAAAATGTACAGTAGTCTCTAAAATTTCAACACAGCATCATTACTTACATCTGCACTTTGTGTTAAATTGAGCATCTCTTGGCCACCATCACCTGCTGTATCTGTTAGGCTAAATCCTTGTGATGAATTCAATGGACTCTCCACCTGCTGGTCAGAAAAAATACATTGGATTATCTATCTATTAGAGATCTGTAAAAAGCTGCATTCTTATATTTCAAATTGGTAGGTTATTACAACCCTCCACAGAATCAAAACTCAATGTAATGGAGATGAGAATTGAAGCAAACACCATTGGAGTGAATATCTCTTACTTCTCCTTCACTTTACTATACCTAATACCACAGCATGTAACAAACAATAATCTGAACCTCCAATACTTCTAAATGACATTAGATATGTATGGTACTCTACCTCAGTATCTGGCTTGTCACTCTCTCCTGATTGGGGGTGAGAGTGAAGATCAGCAACAGACGACGTAGTGGGAATGTGGGACGTATATCCTGAGACACTGACTGCAACCATGGTAATGTCATCATATACTTCACTCATCACTCCATAATCATCAGTAAATTCTGGCACAAAAATGTCATTACAATTATCAGCCAAAATATAAAATAAACTATTCACCCCAGTGTGCTGGTGTTAATTTGCTATGAATGTGGTTGTCACTACTGTACAGTATTATTCTTTGTTTTTTCCTGTATGCCTGTTTCCTTTGTGTGTATATTTTCTTCCATCAGTCCTTTCTGGCCTTGTGCTAGTTTCTCATTATTATTATATTCTCTACTTGTCTTAAACAGAATACTGATTATTTAAATACAAATTTTTTCCATAACTCACCAGTTGTAGGAGTCTCAGGGAAGGAGTGAGTGGTGATGGGCCTAGCCTTCATCGACAGCTTGAATGTTAAGGGTTCCTGAAAATAAAATTTTAATTTATTTATTGAAGTTGTTGTTGTTGTTGATGTTCTCCCGGGGCAGAATGGCCTCCTGCCCATTCTGCCCCAGGAGAATGTCAACAACAACAACTGTACTTTTAGTGATGCCTGGAGTTGTGAAATAAAAGCATACAATCACACTAATGGTTATCCTGTTAAGAAATCACTTGAAGACTATGTCAAGAACACATACAACATAATTTCCTTCCAGTATAGTTTCTAATTAATTGTTAACAAAAGCTGCCAAGGAAATAATGAATGTAGATGACAAAATAATAATGGTAGAATTATTGTTAATCATTTATGACCCCTGGGGGTGTTAGTACCTGAAGCTGGTTACTTCAATTAGATAATTTAAAAGTGGCTGCCCAACTCAATACAGTTGGGTATAGCCAGTGCTATGAAAATATAAAGTCAATCATTTCAGCTTCTGCCCGAGAAACTCCCTACAGCTACCACTCACTCACTCCCAGCAACACAGTGTCATCCGCATGGCTTGCCACCAATGAACACTTTCCTTCATTCAGCCTCAGCCTTTCACCCATTCCATCCACTTTTACCTTCATCTCTCTCATACAGACATGGTAACATTACACACCTTTGTCTCAGATATACACTGGTGTCATAAATAATATTGTCATATTCTGAGCAGTATAGGTAGCCATATTAATAGGAACCTACCTTTTGAAATAATGGTTGTTGTGAAGGATTCTTTACCATATCATCAATACTCCTTTGCCTGGATAATGGTGTGCTATTTGACTTACTCACCACCAAGCCTGAATACATACTACTTGGAGTGGTCTCTGTAGATGACATGTTACCACTTGTTGGCTCATGCTGAGATGACAGAATGTCTTTCGTTGTCACTTCCAACTGGGACGCCTCGGTTCCATTTGCAGTGGTTCCCACTTGGGAGTGCATGATACTGTTTGAAGATATTTCCTTCTGAGATGAAACAGTGACATTCAGTGAGCTTTCCGGCTGGGATGACATACTACCTGTCACTAAAGTCAAAGGTTTAGATGAAATAGTATCACTTGGCATGTTCTCAAGCCTGGGTGTGTTCTCTTTTCTCATATATCGCATATCAGTTAAAACCTTTCTCACATTGGAGTATTTTGAGGTGTATGAGTTGACTGATGATAATTGGGTGGGTGTGCTAACAGAATTTGTGAGGATATCAGCCTGGCTTCCAGCTTCCAGCACACATCTAGGTTTTTTGGATATCACCAGACTTTCTTTCTCCCTCACATCACTAGTTGATTGCATCAAATTTCCTTGACTCTGGAGGTCATTATCCTGATTGGTATGTGAAGAATGGCCAAATGTATGTGAAGGTGGAGTTGGCCACAGAGGAGCAAATGAAGCTCGTGTAACAGTAGCTGGTGATGAGAGCTGTACACTACAGTCTTGCCTACTTGTAATCTCCATGGGTGATTGACAATTTCTCTTTATTCCACTAAACTTTGGGAACTGAAATATATAATTATTATTAGCACTTTATGAACAAAATGTACTCCTAAAATAAAAATCTAAATTAGATAAACATGAATGAAACCTTATCATATAAGCTATTTAATGTTACTGATACTATTTTAGAACAGATAAAATCCATGTCTTAACCCATGATTCGCGGGTGTAGTAAAATTTCAACACAAGTCTGCAGCACCGTGGGTGTAGCAGTCATTTGACAGCACAATTTTTATATTTGTGCGGTCCCTAACAAGACTGGTTTTGTGTATACACAATGCGTTTTTTTGTTTCTGTTTTTTCGATTAGAAAAGTTTTTGAATAGTTTTTAGTTAGATCTATACCAAGAAAGCCTCACTAGAATGTGATATGATGCAACTTATTGTGATTTCAATTGATGTGCTTAAAAAAGAAGCTATTTTTGGATATATCTCATTATATATGTATAACTCGGACCTTCAATGCAGTAAAAAAAATAAAAAAAAATAAAAACTTCTCAGGTGTCCGAAGTTCAGCCAGCGTGTCCAAAGATGGATGCTGTCAACCATTCTCATGTTTAAACGGAAAATACAACCCTGTCTGAAGTTGGGAAGAGTTGTCTGAAGTTAGGAAATTTCTGCCTAACTTCAGATTCACTAAAACATGTAAAAAATGTCCAAAGTTTGGGAGTTTTACGGTACTGTATATGTGTTCTATTTTCATTACAGTATTTCTATTCTTGAACTTTGTCTTGAGAAACTTTTCTTTTTATTCATTCATCTGGATTGATGCTTTGTTCCCTCATTGAAACTCAACTCTGAAAACCTAAAGGTTCTTCTAATACAGCATGCTCAGTTATCAATCACGAAAAACAACAAAATAGCACAGTTTCATAGATTAATTTTGTAAAAGTACTGTACAGTGATAGGCTGGCAGTAAAGCATTCTGGCTAAAAAACAAAAATTCTGTATACTGTACAGTTCTCCAATGTCAATGTTCATTGTGTAAGGACTGTAAAACAGCCACTTCTAAAATAAACTTTTGTATTGATACTGAATTACCTGAAGCTTCAGCTGTGAAAGACTGCTGCTAAAGCTCTGCTTGAATTGTGGTGAACTGAGCCGATGGTGGGTGAGCGGTGATGACAGTTGCAATTTCTGTGCAATCCAACTTTGGGAGTTGGGTGTATTTGGAGTCATATAATGCTTGTTACCATCATCTCTGTCTTGTGTGATGGCAGCACTGTAAAACTGTTTGCTCCTATGTGTACTCCACTGGGCAAGATCTGATGTATTCTGACCAACTGCACTTGGGTTGGCTGGTATCTCATGCTGCTGCATGATGACATGGCTGTCTGCTTCACTAATTATATTTCCCTGTAAAACAAAGTATTATAAGAAATACTTGTGACTGATAAGTGAAAACTATCTACCTGTATCAGGAAGGCTATTTTGAATGCAGCCTTAACAAACTACTTTTTAAACTTATCACTTTTGACTTAATAACAAAAGGGGATTTTTCTAGTATTCTTTAACCTCATTATCACAGAGTTTTTTCAAGGCAAGCTTTCTCTCTGTGCTGGGGTTCTCCTGAAATTTGACTGCAATCAAGGAAAGTTGTTGTTGACATTATCCCGGGGCAGAATGGCCTCCTGCCCCACAGACCCCTGGTATGCTCTGGTCACAGTAAAAAAATAAATTAAAATAAAGGAGGGGCTGGCCCTATATGCCTGGACTACCGAAGCACATCCCAGGGAAATGGGAACAGAGCTTACTGGAACAGGGAGTCTGGGGGCCTCCAACTGCCAGGGAGATTGGGGGAAGGTCTTTGATCCCACAGCCAGTGCTGTGGGCCCAAGTCCATGTTACCACAAGAAGTACAAGTGGGGCCGTACCTTCCATGAGACCAGCCCTGAAGGGACCATAAGGGGGAGGGAGTTTACACTGCTGCATGCAAAGGGAAATGCACCCCCATGTGCTGGAGGTCCACACAACAGTGGAAAAATAAAAGACAGCCTATGGTTGCAGTACAGATCCTACAATAATCTTTATTCTAGTTCTGTGGAGGATGGCAAATATTCACAGAAAATAAAGTCAGCCCCCTGGGCAGTCAAGGAAAGTCATCATGCTTGCTTGAAAATAACCTGCTTGCCATTTATCTCCCCAAACTTCACCATTATGTATGTCTATGTTAGTTGTAATTCCAATATTTCAAATAATTCCTGAGTGACATTCTGTCCTACATTGGGAAGTAATTAATTGATTGGACACAGTAGAATGACTAGACATGCTTCTACAACTCCAAGAATGACTGGCTATCCCACTAACAATATAATGGGATGCCTGGAGTCACCAGACAGCACAAATTAGGGTGCAAGCTTCGAGAAGAAGGGGATGACGGTATAATTATGTAGGTCCCAGAGAATCCAAACCCTGCTTTAATTGCCGTCATCCAGAGTTTAATGGTTAAGGAAATTAAATAAGTCTCACAAGCCCCAAATCAGTGTACTTACAAGAGCCAGATAAAATGTTATAGAGACAATGAAAATTACCAACCTGGATGCCACTGGACATTGCAGACTGGGTTACAACTTCATTTTCCTTCTGATAGTGCTGCTGAACTTCCTCTCTCACTGCCATGATTCTTGATTTTAAAATTCTTAAAATTCAGTAAAGATCCTATTAGTAAAATTATTGGAATGATCATTCGACAAATGCACTAATTTCACCATTATAAAGTTATGAGTTTTTGAAAATTATACAATTGTAGTACAGTACAGTACACTAATGAAGACCAGCTGTCATATACTATACTGTATATGACATCAACTGTCCCAGCTTCTTGAGGGGAAAACAGATACATCAACACTTACTTCACATTATTTCTCAATTGGGTTGCTGTTTTTAACTTGTTCGTGTAGTTTATCCCTAATTCAGCCAACGTGATCACTGACTTGGTGAAGCTTTCCCACTCTGAAACAATTTTGCATGATTTAAATATGTAATATGTTTCAAAAAGAGATAGTGATAGAGTAATATATAGTGTTTTTTTTACCATGCACAGTACTAAATGTAGTGAAGTACTGTACAGTGATTTCAGTACCATAAAATGGTAACACTAAATAATGTACACATCCATGTATCATATTATCCCCATTAGGGGTGTATGGGCCTCAAGTCAGGCTGTCTGTACTACTGTAGATCACTTAATTAAAGGAGGCTGAGAGCCAGAATTACATGTTACAGAGCCCAGGTAAAAAGTGTGTGGGACACTGTCAGGGTCTACTACTGTATACAGTATATAATACAGTTCTGTAATTAATACAAGAGTACCGTATACACAAACCATACATTTTTTATAATTATGATAGAGCACTCTTTTATGATGCACAAGTTTGTGTTAAAGACAGCAGCCTACCTTGCAAATCATCATCATCATTTTCGTTTAACGTCCGTATTTTCCCATTTAGGATGGGGTTGGACGGGCGATGACTGCTCTCCACGTCTGTCTATCTTGTACCATATGTTCTTCTATTCCAATTAAATTCATATCTTCCATTACACACGTTCTCCACTTTTTCTTGGGCCTTCCCACCGGTCGTCGGCCCCCAACTCTCACCTCCTCCACCTCACTCAACACCCCCCCCTCCGCTCTTCTCACATGTCCAAACCATCTCAGTCTTTTCTGCCTCAACCTAACAGAAAGGTCTTCAACCCCACACATCTCTGCCACTTCACTGCTAGACCTCCCATCTTGCCACCTTATTCCTGCCATGTATCTCAGCATTCTACGGTCACTGCTGCGTATAACCTCCATCAGTCTGTTTGTCAATGCCCATGTATCTGTTCCATACATAAGAGCAGATCTCACACAGGCTTCGTATGTCCTTCCTCTGGTCCTCAGCCCTATGCTGCGGTTCACCAATAAACTGGCTATTTCTTGCCATCTTCCCCATGCAGTTGCTACTCTCGCTCTTACGGCTCTTTCCACTCCTGCTTCACAGTCCAACACATCTCCCAAGTAGCAGAACAGTTGCACTTCCTCTAACACGCCTCCATTTACCATCAACCAGGCATCCTCTTCATCACCATCACTATCACTACCCATCCCCTCCCTCACACATCTAGGACATACAAAGTTCCGCACACCTCGGAGAATTATCAAACCCGAGCATCGTTGGTGACACCATTTATTACACTCAGTACACAGCACTGAGTTTGTTCCCACTCCATCCCACAACATCCACATGGCCATCTTCCTGACTGAATTAATTTTCGAGCCTTGTTTCCAGTCACCATCATTTTTGTCTTTTCCATGTTTATTTTCAGCCCCCTCTGTTCCATCGTTTCCTTCCACCTGTTAAACATATTTGTTACTTCTTCCTTTGATTCTGCTGTCAAGACCAAATCATCGGCATAGAGCAGTTCCCACAGACCATTTCCTCTTGCCAATTTAGTAAATACAAATTTTATATACTGAATTACAAGATATTACACTAGCCTCAGTAATTAACTATTCCCTTGACTAATATTCATTTTTAAGTAGGTCAATCACAAGGTCTATCTCTACAGTACATATCCAGTGTAACACTAAATACTGGATTCACCTTCTCATCATCCATAAAACTAAAACTACCTATTCTTACACCTGACTATATAGTTATGCCCAATACACTCGTTCCGGCTTAAGTGGGATCAAGAAATCCACCTGACTTTTGGGTGTGACTGTACCTGAACACTGTTTCAATATAACACCAGAGTTGGACACAACCATCAAGACTTCAAAGCTGTGCCATCCTCATATCCCTATACAATAGGTTGGTTACTCATTTATCAAGGAAGTTTTTCTGCCATTTCATTAACCCTTCTATCTTCTCCATTATTTTTGTTTTCAGTAGCTTTTCTAATTCTCTTTCCATCCTTTTGAAAGCCTTCCAATAAACTTAGTGTATTAACCCTTTTAGTGCCTGATGACACATATTACGTCCACAGCTGTTATTGTACTGAATGAGCAGGGACCTCTGAGACATCTTCTCCCAATCATCTTTTCCTTGTTCACCGCTGGAAAAATATACTGTACAATAGTTGTACAGTATTTCATTTACTCTCCCAACTTATTCATTCATGTATTGCACTCATTTTTTAAATTTTGGAGAAATGTTTGTTCTTTCTGAATATAATAAAAAAAATTGATGATGGAGTTGGACGTAATACGCGTTATTAGGTAACGAGCAGTTAAATTTTTCACTACGCAAAATGTGTCATCAGATAACAAGCGGTTTGAATTTTCCCAACACCCCTGATACTGAAAGGGTTAATACTACAGTATTTTCAAACAATCCAAATTATATAAATCCTGAAGGAACTGGCTCACCTTTCTTGGCCAAAGACTTTTGGTCCAGTTTAAGATTTGCCAGACGGGATGAGAGAGTATTCTTTTCATTTTCCAGTTGCTGGAGTTTCTTCTTACACTCTATCTTGTCACTGTCCACAAGCCTGTCCCCATAGTGAAGCTGCAAATTAATAAATAATGAAAGATTGAACAGTACCAAAATACTGATTCATTACATGCATGATCACTTTACTGTGTGTAGGCACAAAACTTCACTGCAGTTTCTTTGTAAATATGAAGTCAAAGTAAATCACATATAGGCATAAATGCTAACAGGTATATTTTAAAAAAATACATGAATTATGCTACGCTTCAACCTTAGTGCAAGGTATATGATCCAGCATTGTTTGGTGTGAATTGGACCCATAGATCAAGGCATTTGAATAATAAATAGCACATGAGTACTGTACAATGCTTTAATTCGGTCAAGATATCTTCTACTAAGAGCAACTATTTTATGGATAATGTGAGGAAGTATTGAGTTCATACACTTGATTTTGATGACAAGTTTGAGTTAAATGTATAAAATTAGACAACCTGAAACATGGTCCAGTCCTAACTTTTGCTTTTGAAAATCCTAGTTTTGGTAAAGTTTCTTTCTGTGAAATAAATATCAATCACAGCAAATTTTAATCTTGTGCATTTATTCATCACTGGCAGCTCTTCACGGAAAACTAATAATACAAATAATTATATATAGAACAAGAATGGTTGTCTTGGTGCAAAACCACTGCTGGTCTAAGCCTGCCCTTGTAGTTATACAGTAGTTCTGTATCTCCTACTTGGGCAAACTGGACCGATAATATATCTCATAATATATATATAATATATATATATATCTCGTAAAGTTTGTCATTGCATTGTCTGGTTTGCCCCGACCAGCTTCCACTACATGGCCTGGTTTGAGAGGAATTTGTTTCCATTTTTTTTTAACTATATAGAATACCCTGATTGCTTGTAGATGTGCCTGATATTTTTGTTGGGCTCCTTCCATCTTTTTGTTAAGGTCCTCAAGACTTTCAAGCAGGCCATGGTTCTCCTTGTCTTCATGGCTGAACTGCTTCCTCATTACTTCCAAGCTACTCTGGAGGCTGCCAAAGTAAAGATATATAACATGCAGTAAGCTATATAAAATATTTATTTCCTTGTTCTAACAGTACAGTACTGTACAGTGTACAGTACTCTTATTTTGCAGCATGCTAGTCAATATTAGGCAATATATCCCATTACCAGGAGAAAAGTCACAATCAGCTAATGAAAACCGTTCTTCAGTTGCTAGACTACTGACCACCCATCCCAAACAACCAGTTGCAAATGATAAAAAAAAAAAAAAATGCATACCGGTAGTTTCAATGCAAAATTATTATTCTCACAACTGGGAAGCAGCTCTTGAACATATTTACATGAAATACTTTTATGTACAGTACTGTTTTCTAGTTAATGCCATCATCTACCACAGGGTCTACTTATGAAAGGGTAACCCATCTGATTTAGGGAATTGAAGTTTTCCTCATTCTAAACAGACAATACACTTTTATTTTGTATTGTAGGAATGACCAAAATGGCTAGATAGGTATTAGAAACTAACTTTGTCTCTGTAGCTGACTGTTGCAGAAGATTCATGGCTTGTTTGGATGTGGAGAGTTCTAAGGATTCCAGTTCACTCTTTAATTGAGTAGCTTCAGTATCTTGTTTGGATATCAGTTCCTCATTGCCTGAAAAGTATTGTTGATCCAGAAATATATTTCTCTGGCTATCTGGGTGAACAGACAAAATTTGAATGCTCTGACACCTCCTTCCTTCTCTACAGTAAAAGAGTAATCTCCTCTGACTCATTTAGCCTCAGGTTTTACTATGGTTTTATCAGTCCATCACAAAGAGGATATGTCACTCCTTGCATGGGAAAATAGGTAATGTCAAGTTAATGCATATATAGTACCATACCATCTCTTCCACTCATGTTCACCTCTCTCACAATTCAATATTTTTGCAGTTATTCCATCTACACTCAGGGTCTTTCCCACCTTCAACTTCTCTCCCACTTTCCTAACCTACTCCCCATGTACAATCAGTTGCCCACAATCTGGCTTCATCCCCATGCAAGTCAACACTGTCTTCCTTTCCATCTCCTCGTTCATCAATCAAAATGCTGCCTTTACCACACTCCTTTTACTACTTCTCTTAAATTCACAGTAACTCTATCCTCCCTTTTTATTCTCACATTGCAAGGCTTCTCTTCTCTTCTTTACAAAAAATTATTTTGTTCTATTTTCACTGAATTTACCTAGCTATCTACATGACTTTGGCTACCCTCCCCTCTCTTCATCTACTTAAATTTTTTATAACTTCAACATCCCTTCACTGACCATCCTCATAGTCAGTCTCCTTTTCGTACATGACCCTTATCAACCACAAACGGTGCTACAGTATAACAACAAAATCAATTGCTCCAGATTTACCAACACTGTATATACTTCCTCCTTTAAAATACTCCCCTGTAACTTACACAAACAACGTTCTCTTTGTTCAGTTAAAGATCGATGAATACGGGTTGTTTGGATGGAGAGTGAGTCAAGCTGGTCCCACTCAAGACGTGTGTTGATGCCTTCACCACTTCTCTGATGATGATGATGATGATGATGTCCCACTTCTTTAGGCTCCATCATGATACCTAAATAAAGAAATTACATCTCTGTTAGCATCTTAACGCAATAATAACCTAGTAAAAAATGACGTCTCTGTTAGCATCTTGACGCAAAAATTCTGGTAAAAATTCCGCTTGTGTACCAATGAGTTAATACAGTATTTTATAAAGGTCCATATTATTAAGTTGTCATATCATTGTTCATTTGGGATATCTTGGTTGGCCCATATTTATGCTACAATACCCAATTACTGTATTATTAAAGACCGTTAATTAATTTATTTTTCATATTTACTGGTAGCAGAAATGATATTGGCATCTTAGATGACGCAGATTACTAATTCATATTAAGGGGGTGCGGGAGTAGGGGACAGGCTTGGGGGAGGGGGGGGGTTGGCGGGTGTGGGAATAGGGGGACAAGCTTGGGGGGGAGCAGAAAGCCTGTCCCCTATTTCAGCACCCCATAAGACTCCCTCAAGCCTGTACCCTACTCCCGCAACCCCCTAAACCCCCTAAGCCTGTCCCCCTACTCCCGCACCCCCTTAAACATGAGACAAACAAACGAGGGAGTTCTGAAAAAGATATAACTAACTTACAGTGGTTTATTAAATTATAAAAATGTAACTTACAAAACATTTTTATTCCCTATTATTATACTAACTTGAAGATGAAACGAAACACACATACACACACACACAAATACTAATAAAATACCAAGATACTGACACTCGATAAGGGGAGAGTACTGTATATTTTTGGTATATTGGAGTGCCTTGATTCCTCCAAAATATGCCAGGAAACAGGATCAGAGGAACAAAAATAATGGTGACCTGTTGCCTGGAATAGTTTGGAGGAATAATATGCTCTGGATTTACCACCTCTGTATCTTAAGGGGGTGCGGGAATAGGGGGCAGGCTTGGAGGGGGTTTAGAGGGGTGCGGTTATTTTAGGGGGATGTGGGAGTAGGGGGTTTAGGGGGGAGTAGGGGGTTTAGGGGGGAGCAGGAATAGGGGACAGGCTTTCTACCCCCCCCCCCCCCCAGCTTGTCTCCCTTATCCCCCCCCCCCAAGTCTGTCCCCTACTCACGCACCCCCTTAATTAAAGTAAGACATTAATTAATCAAGATAATAACAATTATTGTCGTCTCAATTTGATATTTGATAAACTGACATTAATATAAATCACACAACATAATTATTTAACATCACAACATAATTCACCTAACATTAACATATTTAACATCACAACATAAGTTAAATCACATAACAATAACATATTTAGCATCACAACATAATGCACATAACATTTAACATCACAACATACATCATACAACATAATTATCTAACATCACAACATACCTTGCATGGGTTAATAATGTTGTCTATTGGGTGAAATTAGGGATGAATGATGTGATTTTGGCAGCAACATTCACCATTACAACACACACCACCAATAATGGCGCCAAGTTACAACGAGACTAAATTAATAAGACATCAATAATAATAATAATAATAATAATATTAGCGCCAACGAGCCTAAACACCTATAATAATAATAATAATAATAATAATAATGATAATAATAACAATAATAATAATAATCATCATCATAATGGCGCCAACGAGCCTATAAGTAAGGAATCCTCTCTTGTAATACTTTCCAATACTGTAATTATTCTATATCTATTTCTGACTGCCAGGAATAAATAAGCAGTATGTGGCGGAGAAAATGTCCCTTACACGATCAATGCATGGTTATAATTTATTTGTGTTTCTTATTTAATTATATATTTATGTTTGTAATACCTACAGAACGCTTTGATTTGAGCATGACCAACAAAATGGTCCATCCCAGCAGGAATTTTAATACAATAGCTAACCATGGCGCTAAAATGTCCGTGCAACAAAAGCTAGTTTAATTTTTAATGAAAGATGAAAAGAGGGAAATGATGTAAAGAGGGGAAGATGATAAAATAATCGCTGGCACCACTATGGCCCCGCCCTTGTCTGTCAGCCAGTGGTGCCAAGTATGGAGAATTGTCTCTAGTCATGGAAAATTAGAGGTAGTAAACAGGGAAGTTTTGAGGTAAAAAGGGAAATTCTGATGTTGAAGACGGGGAAATATCAAGAAGATGGCAAATGCAATACGACTATCATTATATGTAAACAGGGAAATTCTGATATTGAAGCTGGGGAAATATCTAACAGGATGATAAAACTGTGCGACTATCTTCAGCCGGGAGTTAACAGGGAATTTTTAGGTAAAGAGGGAAATTCTAATGTTGAAGTTGGGGAAATTTCGTGAAGCAGACATGGCAACACTGTAGAGAGGGTCCACTACTTCCCACCCTCGCAGTTTCCCGCCAAGTTTTCTGCCATGAACACGATCGAACTTTTATAGTCTTTATATATAGCGAACTTAGGTTTAAGGTTATTTATTACGAAGTTTATTTGTGTGTATTGTGAGTGTGTTATTTATCAACGAAGCATGTGTGTGAATTAGTGTGATTTTTAGCGAAATTAGGTGAGTATACTATATATATTTATTCACAATTAATTCATCTCTATTATTATTTATTTATAGCCTACTTAAATTTGCCTGTCTTAACACTTATGTTTATTTATCTTTATTTAATTTATTACTGGTTGTTATTGTCATTCCTTAACTAAGCATTATCTATATCAAAAGTCAATAAGCCCTAACTATGCCTTATCTAACTATGCCCTATCTATATTATAACTAATTGATAAGCCCTAAATTATATACCTTTCTTATACACAAGACGTACAATACATACACTTCCAGCCTCATACACATACACACTACACTCTTACATACTCCCTCATCCATGTGACTACACCCTAACTAACACACATCCACTTCACCCTTAAACACACACCCACACTTCAACCTTCACACCCACACTTATAATCATTATCTAGAAAATGGGTGTGGGTGTGGGCGGGAATCAAATATCACACCCACCCACCCTCCGCCCACCCCCCCGTATGTTCTTAATGGGTTTGAATCATAGTCAGGGCCGTGTGTGTGTGTGTGTGTGTTTCAAGGGCTCAAGGAGATGTTGGTATGAGAGAGAGAGAGAGATAGAGAGTTTGTGTGTGTGTAAGGAAATGTTGGTAAGAGAGAGAGAGAGAGAGAGTGTGTGTGTGTGTGTAAGGAAATGATAGTAAGAGAGAGAGAGAGTTTGTGCGTGTGTAAGGAAATGTTTGTAAGAGAGTGAGTGAGTGTGTGTGTGTGTAAGGAAATGATAGTAAGAGTGTGTGTGTGTGTGTGTGTGTGAGAAAATGTTGGTAAGAGAGAGAGAGAGAGAGAGAGAGAGAGAGAGAGAGAGAGAGAGAGAGAGAGAGAATATGTGTGTAAGGAAATGTTAATTAAGAGAGAGAGAGAATACGACAGTCAGACTCCCTCCATATCAGTGTATGTATAGAAACGTTAGTATTTTTACAGGGAATCATATGTATAAAGATTGTAACACGTAAATAATTATACATAGCTATTACAGTATAACACTTACAATTGTTTATGTATGTATATATGTATGTATGTATGTATGTATGTTAGTCAAAATATATATACGGGTTAAGCCACAGCAGATGTAGGCTCTATCTCTTGGCCATGGGCATATGTACAGTCGAGCTTGTAAATTTGCGACCACTTACTGTACTGTACTTAGATGTTTATGCTATTTGAGCTGGTAATATTTATTTGGTGAGGCATCAGTGTGGTGGTGGTGGTAGTGGTGATGGTTTTGGTGGTGTTGGTTGTGGTGGTGGTGATAGTGGTAGTGGTAATGGTGATGGTGGTGTTGGTTGTGGTGGTGGTAGTGGTAATGGTGATGGTGGTGTTGGTAATGGTGGTGGTGGTTAATAGTCGTTATCACCCCTTGTGAACTTGTGACTCACTATTGGGGAATGTTACTCGGATTTACTGTATTGTATATTGTGTACTGGGCACGTCTCTTACACACACACACACTCTCTCTCTCTCTCTCACATACCACACAACACACACACTCTCTCTCTCATACCACACAACACACACTCACATACCACATACACATACTCTGTCTCTTACACACACACACTCTCTCATACCACACAACACACTCACATACCACACACACACACACACACTCTCTCACATACCACACAACACACTCACATACCACACACACACACACACACACACATACACACGTACACACTCACATACACACACACACACACACACATACACACACACACTCACATACCACACACACACATTCACACACAACAGACACTCACATACCACACACACACACATACACACACACAACAGACACTCACTCCCCCCCCCCCCCCCACATACATACAAACACATTCTGGTCCTGTTTCCTGGCATACATACTTTGGAGGAATCAAGGCACTCCAATGTAAACAAAAGTGAATAACCCTGTGATCGTGTAAACAAATTGGAGGCTTCTGATTCCTCCTGACTATGCCACGAAACACCAAGCTCCTTCCATATAAGTGTGTGTGTGTGTGTGTGTGTGTGTGTTTCGTGGCAATATTTGAAGGACTCACTAACCTACAATTTCACAGGGTAATAATTTCACTGTTGTTACATTGGAGTGCCTTGATTCCTCCAAATTACAGTACTGTATGTATGTATGTATGCCAGGAAACAGGACCAGAATGTGTATGTATGTATGTGTGTGGAGAGTGTATGGTTTGGAGGAATCATTTGCTCCAGATTTCCTCCTCCTTATTAATAACTTGCTACAAACCACATTCACATTTCCTTTGCCTTTATAACGGGACATGTTCTTTCGTTAAATTACTAGTTACATAATTATGTGGACTACCCCTTCACCCCCCTCCCCCTCTTCCCCCCCCTCCCCCACCCCTCTTCCACCCCTCCCATTTTCCAACCCCTCCCCCCCTCCTCTTCCCCCCTCCCCCCCCCCTCTCCCCCTCTTCCCTTCTCCCCACATGGATCTACTTCTTGCCGATAGACAGACAGTTCCACACACACACACACACACTTTCATCTTCGGAGCAAAATGTTATTACACACACACACACCTTCGAAGCAATTCGTTATTACACACACACACAAACACACACACACCTTCGAAGCAAAACGTTATTACACACACACACACACACACACACACACACACACGTTACTCCAATAGGCTATCTGCTTTTGTTGGTGGTGAATTGGAAGGTGTGTACTGATGCCTACAAACAAACTACTGTATATATAGAATGCCACAACACAACAACAACAACAGATCCACAACTTAGCCTATATAGCACCACTAACTAAAGAAAGTCAGTCATCTGTTTTCTGCATGGCATATAATTATAGTTTGGAGGAATCAGAGAGAGAGAGAGAGAGAGAGAGAGAGAGACACACACACACACACATTCTAACTCACTCTTATTGATAAAGTTTGGAGGAATCAGAGAGAGAGAGAGAGACAGAGAGAGAGAGACACACACACACACACATTCTAACTCACTCTTATTGATAAAGTTTGGAGGAATCAGAGAGAGAGAGAGAGACAGACAGAGAGAGACAGAGAGAGAGAGATTCCCACTCACTCTCATTTATTGATAGTGGAAGTTGTTGTTGTTGTTGTTGTTGTTGTTGTTGTTTGGTTTATCAATAGCACCCGTATAAGTAAAAAATAAGGCTACAGTACTTGATTACTCCTAACTATGCCAGGAAACAATACTTATATAAGCCACCCATGTCAGTAATAATAAGCTATGTATGTATGTATAGTATATAGGTTTGTATTGCTGTACGTGTGTATGTTGATGTAGGTATGTTTTTTGTGTATGTGTGTATGTATAATGTTAATGTATGTATGTTCTGTGTATGTACAGTGTATGCTCATTGTGTATGTTTTTGTGTGTTTATGTATGTATGCCCATTCTGTATTATTTTATGTATGTATGCATGTGTGTGTATTATGTTAATGTATGTAGGCTATGCAAAATATGTATGTTTTTGTATATGTATGCATGTATGTATGTTAATGTATGTATGCATAATACCTATGTATGTTTTTGTGCATTTATGTATGTAGCCTATGTATGTATGTATGTATGTACAGTATGTCAGTGTTTCTCCGTGACGTGGGTGAATGTGAGGCAGGAAGTGTGTGTGTGTGTATGTGTGTGAATGTGTGTGTGTGTGTGTGTGTGTGGTCAGGCAGTTAACTGTTCAGTGTGCCTCCTCCTCCCTCCCCCCCTCCCCCCCTCCACCAGCTCTCAGGGGGGTATCTACACACACACACACATACACTGATATACACACCCTGATACACACACACTGATATACACAAGAACATACACAAATACAAACACCCCCCCACACATACTGATACACTCAAGCAAGTATACACAAAAATATATACACATACACTCTGACACACACACTCACACACACACACACGCCCTAATACACATAAACACGTATTCACAAATACACACACACACCCTGACACACACACACGCCCTGATACACATAAACACGTACTCATAAATACACACACACACCCTGACACACACACACGCCCTGATACACATAAACACGTACTCATAAATACACACACACACACATACTGATACATACACACAGTCAATTGAGTTTTTGAAGAAATGTGTCCAAATAGAAAATAGTGTAGTTAGTGTTACAACCTTATGAAAGAAAGAAAGTTGTCAAATAGCTCTCTCTCTCTCTCTCTCTCTCTCTCTCTCTCATGAAGGCAATAAATAGTCTCCCTTATTTTTATTTCCATGTATAGATAATAACTCCCATATTTTTATCTCCACGTATAAATAATAACTAACTCCCATATTTTTATCTCCACGTATAAATAAGTGCTCCCATATTTTATCTCCATGTATAAATAACTAAATCCCATATATTTACCTCCATGTATATAAATATTAACTCCCTTGCTTTACCTTTCTCCATCGTTCATCAGGTATCCATCCATGGCGACTTGTAATAATAGTTGTGCAGCGCTGACATGTGCCACCACAATCTCGGACAACGATTATAACCCCCACATGGTATATACGACGACTACGACAAACACGACCCTTCCCTCCTCCTCGTCCGATGATGGTGAGCATGAAATTTGTGCATCTGGAACGACAACAACGACAACAACGATGATGATGATGCCACGAGATGATATAAACACATCATCATCATCATCATCACCCATGGAGAAGGAAACGCTAAGGAAGGGTGTCAAAGATGTTGATACCCTTGGGAATGTCAGTATGTTGGTATTAAAGGAGGAGAGTAGTTTACCACAAGACAGACTGACAGAACACAACAGGGAAGGAGAGTCACCCTATAGCAAGAAGGATCATGTGACAGATGATAATGGTGATGACCTTCAACGGAATGCCTCAATGACAGAGACGAGCTATGTGTCACAAATCTCACAAACAGCACAACCCCATAACGGGGAAAAAGAGTTGTCACAAATCTCACAAACAGAAGAACCCCACAACGGGGAAAAAGCGTTGCCATGTGAGAAGGATTGTATGGCCATCAGACCTGAACAACGAGAGTCCATCCTGCTGGGGAGACTACCCAAGCTGAAGCGGGAGAAGTCCTACTCGGAGACTCTAGAGAGGAAGAAGAAGAAGGTCAAGTTTTCTACCAGTGACAGTGAGAGTGATGTTATTGTGGACACTCGGGTGTTTGATCCACAAGTTGTGAGTGAGGTAAGCCTCCCCCAGCCAGACACTACAGGTGCCATCATGGAGGAAGGTGCCATCTCCTCCACCCTGAAGAAACTCCTGAGAAAGAGATCCAAGAAGAGGAAAGCCAACATTGAAACACAGACGGATGATAAGGATGATGAAAAGAAGTTCAGTGCTAAAATTAGGAGAGGAGGCGGAGAAACTAAAGAAGGAGACACAGAAGGCAGTAGTGTTGGCAGTGACCACCAACCCACATACTGTACATCCCTAGGTAATAGTATGGCTGGGGAAGTGTGTTCTGAAAGTGTCACTGCCACTGACACTATAGTTTCTGAGTCTGCCAGAGTGCCAGATAGTTCCATTTCACTGCCTCCCTCTGTAGTGCCAGTGTCAGATAGCCCTATGGGTACTGCCAATATTGACGTCAGCAGTGAGGTTGCACTGCCAAGAGTGCTTTGTCCTGCAACGTCTGAATGTCAAGATGTCGTGGCAGAATGTCATGAAAGTGATGAATGTCTTTGTATACTTGAGAATTTACATGAATTTGAAGTACCTGATTCTTGTTGTGAAAACGATAACGCTTATAATGAAGAATATTTACAATTAAACAATTGGTGCGAAGTTCCTGAAGGTAAAGATGAATCTGATAAGACAAGAGTACCCTCACTTGTAGAAGCAGTAGTGTCTAGGTCAAGAGAAGTGTCACCACAACCTGACCCAGAGAATGACTCCATCACCACCTCTATGAGCACCGTCAAACGAGAGGGTACCTTCACCCTCGACGATTCCCCTCCAGCCAAGATCACGAAGTCTGTTACCCACGCTGAAAATGATGCCAAGGATAGTACTGTTCCCTCGAGAGACAGTGTGATGGAACCCTTACTATTCTTTATTCCCATGGACAAACCAGAAGCCGTAGTAGCATCCGAAGCAACCAGTAATGTCCAAGAAGCCAAGAAGAATAATAGAGTTGCCACCAGTAAGACAAAACCTACACCTCGACCTAACAGACTAAACCTCTCATTAAAGATCCCTCCATCAAAGGTCTCACAGGAAAAAACCTCGCCTGTAGCAGCACTTAAAAACAACGCTAAGAAAACGTTTGCCACTGTTCTTAGGAGTGCCATGAAACAACAGCAGGAGGTCACAGAGAAGACCACCCCCACCCGACGACCTCTCCGGGCCATGTCATCGGTCACCAAGCAAGAGAGGACAGTGAGGACCAACAACACCGTACAACACCAGCAGCCACGGAAGTCTGTAACGTGGGAGAGACAACAACCAACAGCCACAACAACAACAACCAAGACACAACCCAAGGAACAACACGGGTACCAACGTCGGTGTAGAGAGTCTTACTTGGCCCCATCCAGGACCCCCACTGAGAGGACGTCTGTGTGGGGAGGTGTGTCCATGGCAGCCTTCAGACGAGAGGGAACCTACACCAAGAAGTATGACTCAGAAAGGGACAGACTACAGGCCGAGTGTAACAGACTCAGCGTGGAGAGGGACAGGTAAAACAGCAACACTCACTCCATTTTCGATATATTTTCCACAACATCTTAAGAGGTTCAATAGTTGTTACTGAATCATGGATGAATATAATTATGTAGCCATCCATTGCAACGTACCTTGTAATTTGATTTCTAAACGTTTGTATAGAATGCAGTCCTCTTTATTTATTTATTTATTTTTCTTATTTCTTATATATCTCAACCTCGGGACTGTAGGCTGTCAGTAGTATGTGAGGCCCCGAGATTATTGATTGTCGCTCTAGATTCTCAGAGACAGTGGAGCTTCATGGTGTTAGTGGCTTTTCTTACCAACTATAACTTATAAAATTAACACATTAAGATGAAAATGATTTGACTCTTGTTTGGCCAGGCTACAGAGCAAACTGAAAAAGCTTATATATACATTATGTAATTTACGAAACTAACACATGCAAATGAAATGACTCTTGTTGACCAGGCTTCAGAGCGAACTGCAAGAGGCCCGCACAAGGCAGGAGGAGGAGGGAAAGGCCAGACGGGCTCAGAAACGCTCCCACGAACTCAACCTCCGTCAGCTAAGGGAGAACGAGGCCAGGAGGACGGAGGTCATGTTAGCTGACGTAAGAAACAGGTGAGTCAGAGGTTGAAGGAAGGAAGGGAGGTCTGTAAGGAGTTATATAATACATTGTTGTTGGTGGTGTTGGTGGTTAATAGGGAGCAACTAATTCCTCCAAACTATTTCATGAAACAGGACACCATTATTTGTGTTCATCTGGTCCTGTTTCCCTGGCATACTTAGGAGGAACCAAGGTACTCCAATGTATGTACCAATAATGTAATACTCTCTTAATTAAGGGGATATTAGTTTGTTGGTGAATTTGAAGGTCTTTGATTCTGGTGTACAGTCAGCGGCAAAAGTCCTGTCGCCTCACCTGCTTCACCGAGACGCACAGTGTTCATGGACTCGAGATATACACATGTTTTCTTCACCGAATAATCTCGAGTCTATGAACATCGCGTGCCTCGGTGAAGCAAGTGAAGCGACAGGACTTTTGCCGCCGACTGTACGATGACTCTGTTGTTTGTCTATGATGGAGTGAGTCATCGTATCAGTACCACACCATCGTATGCACCACGAATGTTCTTGCATATACCTTCCATACAACAACACCAACAACAACAAAAACAATTCCACAGATTGGAGGATGAGAAGCGTGAGTGTTTGAACCAACTACGAGACTCCCTGGTGAGGACACACGAGGCCGACCTACAACGAGCGGAACGGGAACGAGACGAGACCCACCGTCGGCACCTACAGGAGGCCAAGACCACCCAGGAGAAGCTGAGGGCAGAGATACGCCGTGAGAACTCCAGGTGAGACTAGCAGTTATATAGGTGTGTGTGTGTGTAATAAAGTTAATTATACAGGTGTGTGTGTAATAAAGATACTGGTAGTTATATAGGTGTGTGTGTAATAAAGTTAATTATATGGGTGTGTGTGTAATAAAGATAATTATACAGATTTGTGTGTAATAAAGTTAATTATACAGATTTGTGTAATAAAGATCTGAAATAAGGGTAAGACTACAGTGTACTCTTCCCTTCTAAATACCCAACTAAATACAAAGACAAAATAATAACTCTGTAAATGTTCACTCTCTCTCTCTCTCTTTAGGTCTGACCACTCACCTGCACCTTGCTGTCACCACTGTACTGACCGTGACCTGGACAGAATGAATCGTGACCTCTCAACGCTAAGAGACCACAAGAAGCGACTGGAGGAAGCTGTTATGGTCAGTGTTGTGGTTTGTTGTTATTGTGTTGGTTATGAGTGTTGTTGTGGTTGTTTTGGTTGTGGTTGTTGTTGTTTTGAGTGTTGTGGTGGCTGTGGCAGCTGTGGTTGTTGTTTTGAGTGTTGTGGTGGTGGTACGTGTTGTTTGTTGTTCGTTGAGGTGATAGTACGTGTTGTTTGCTGTTTATTCGTTGTGGTTGTTGTTGTCGTTATGCCTAATCATTATGAAGTATACAGTATGGAAATATATATACAGTAAGTTTCATCACAGACACGTAAACTAAAGAATTTGAGAAGTGTCCTGTGAAGTTTACAATATATACTGTGTATGTGTGTGTGTGTGTGTGTGTGTGTGATGGCCCTAATCCTTGTCACTGTTCCTCTGCTGATCCTCCTGACCTTCTTCAACACACACACACACACATGTTGGACAAAGAGAGAGACAGACAGACAGGCAGAAACAGAGTGTGAGTGAGGGGGACATTTG
>JAWZYT010000421.1:0-2500 GCA_034508575.1 Petrolisthes manimaculis | reverse complement strand
AGAAGAGGAGTAGGAGGAGGAAGAAGAAGAGGAGGAGGAGGAGGACTAGAATTATCACATTTTTCATTCCTTAAAAGGGTAGATTATCTTCTTCTTTTTTTGGTGGGGGGAGGGGGTAAACAGGAGGGCAGCTGATTCCTCCATACTATGCCAGAAAACAGACGACCTTTATATAGGGGGGTAATTCACTTTTGTTACATTGGAGTGCCTTAATGATTCCTCCAAAACATGCGAGGAAACAGGACCAGATGAACAAAAATAGTGAATGGTGTTTGTTGTGTTGCTGTATGTTTACTAATAATGGTGTTTGTTGTATGTTTGTTTACTAATGAGGGAGATAGATGTTTTTGTTTCGTGGTATATAGCTTGGAGGAATCAAAGACCTTCCATTTCACCAATAAAAAAGAATCTTCCCTTAGGTCACCATTCCTGGGAAGAAAGCTGGAAGGGGGAGGAGGAGGAGGAGGAGGAGGAGGAGGAGGAGGAGGAGGAAGAAGAGAGTAGGAGGAAGAGGAGGAGGAGGAGGAGGGGGATTATGGGAATGGTTAGGGAGCGTGGGAGTTTGATAGGGAAATGAGGGTCTTCGTTGGGGATTATGGAAGGAATATCTAGGGATGAATGGGGCCTCGCCATGAATAAATGCTTACCAAAAATAATAAAATTAAGTTAAGATTAAACTTAGCTTGTGTGAGGACGAAGGGAAAGATACGAAAAGAAAACGTGTTTATAGTGAGATATAGGAAATGAAACGTGATACCTGCTTGCAAGAAGGGTCAGTGAGTCTCCCTCGTACCTGTAGAAGTGAGAATCTAAAACTGGAAGGAAGCACATATACCTGAGCCAAGGCAAATGTCCCCCAGCCCCTCCCTATAGTCCCTTCACAACACTCTATTAGAAGAAAACGTAGCGAGGTAGTGTTGGTGGTGGTGGTGGTGGCAGTGTATTTAGGTGATGGTGGTGGAGGGTCTTAGAAAACGTGTAGAGGATTAGTGGTGCATGGTGTTGGTGTTGTTGGATGTGGTGGTGGAGGAGTCTTATTAGAAAACGTTATGGTGGTGTTGGTGTTATAGTGGAGAGAGAGTCGAATTATTAGAAAACGTTATGGTGTTGGTGTCAATAGTGGAGAGAGAGAGTAACATTAGAAAACGTGTCTAGGGTTGGTGTTAAGAGTCCTATTAGAAAACGTTATGGTGTTGATGTTACAGGAGAGAGAGAGAGAGAGTAACATTAGAAAACAAGTGGAGAGAGAGTCTTATTAGAAAACATGGCTAGGGTTGGTGGTGGTATTGGTGGTGTAGGAGTCCCGTACTGGCTGGCTGGCTGGCTGGCTGTGTGTGTGGCTGACTGGCTGGCTGGTTGGATGTGTGTGTGTCTGTGCTCGTCCAGGGTACTTTCACAGGCGGGAATTCTTGAAGCACCGTCGACTTTTCCCTCCCACCACCACCACCACCTCGCGCTGCGGACGTGATCATTCCGCCGCCCGCGTGGGAGTGCTGGAATGCCGGCCGTCGAGTAAGGTTGTGGGAGAATAGTGGTGGTCGCTCGCGTGGCTGGTTACCGTGACGTGATCACACCCTGTTTATATAGTTACGTGAAGTGCGTCTCCATGAACGGTAGTACAGTATAATATTACTTTATTTTTAACTTTCTTTTGTTTATTATATATAGTTACGTGAAGTGTGTGTCGAAGAATGTTAGTACATAATAATATAACTTTTTATTTTTAACTTTCTTTTGTTTATTATAGTTACGTGGAGTTTGTCTGGACGAACGGTACATAATAATATCACTTTATTATTACTGATGAATTAATGTTTTCTGTACAGCTTCATTTATATATTTTCTTCTAATTTATATATATATATATATATATATATATATATATATATATATATATATTTTTTTATTGATTGGAACTTTATTAATTAATCGACTACGTATGAATTTGACTGTTGATGTGAAGTTAATCTATGTTTACTGCTGTACAGGGATGACTTTAATTAACCTGTGATACATTCGATACAATTACCGTTTGTTATGATATTATACAGTAATACGGTTTGTGTGTAGAGGAGTAACAGGTGTATATTATGGAGTAAAGTATATTATTTTATTCATTCCAACGTATAATTCATTCATTCATTCATTCCACCGTCATTCATCCCAATGTGTGTCCTGCTTCGGGTTTTGTCACGAGCAGACACACACACACACACACACACACAGGCACGCACACTCACAGAACTTAAGAGTCTGTTTGTTGATGTTTTATGGTGATATGTACTGAAACTATAAGGAAATTCTCTCACTCACGCACTCACTCACTCAACCAGCGGAATTTGGTCATGATATAAATATACTCTGAGGGCGAGTATAAAAATGACTGAGGAATAAAAGTGTGAGTTTGGGAAAAGGCGAGACAAATACATAAGCTTGGCAAAGTGAAAAAGAGCGAAGGCCATGTGGATGACAACTTGGAGAGCAAAGTGAAAAACAAACA
>JAWZYT010000420.1:42500-164667 GCA_034508575.1 Petrolisthes manimaculis | reverse complement strand
GAAGCACCACCTATATAATAATAGGGAAGGAGGCGTGTTTCGTGGCATAGACAGCAGGAATCAGAAAGCCTCCAATTTCCATACACGATCACAAGGTTCTTAAAACAATAACAATAACAATAACAATAATTAACTCAGCACTCTCTTCCACCACACATGATATCCCCAACTCAGCACTTCCTTTCAAAACTTGGCAAGAGAGGGGAAAAAGGGGGGGGGGGGGAGGGGCGTGTGGTGCTGAGGGTGTGCTTACTAAGGTCAGCATCAGATCAGAGCTCAGCATGACGTCACCAGCTCAGCAGAAGTGATACAATGCATAAACCTCCCTGAGTGAATAATGAGTAAATGATTCATATAGATAAAGGTAACAAACTCTCTCTCTCTCTCTCTCTCTCTCTCTCTCTCTCTCTCTCTCTCTCACACACACAAAGATTGCAACGTCACCTTCATACAAAAGAAGTGCAGTAATTCTTTCAGTCGCCCCCCTTCCCTTCCCTACCCATCCCTTTTGATTCCTCCTAACTAGGTCAGAAAACAGACGCCTTCAGTGGTACTAATAGGGGATCTGTTTCCTGGTATAGTTTGGAGGAATCACAGACCTTCCTCCATCCAACAAAAGAATAATCTCCCCTCAGCGTATATAGAACACTTGCTTTAGGGGAATAATACAGTGTTGGTGAATTGGAAGGTCTGTGATTCCTCCAAGCTATGCCACGAAACAGAACCAGGTGAACAAAAATAATGGTGTCTTGTTGTTTGGCATAGTTTAGGATGAATCAGTAGCCTCCCAATTCACCAACAATAGCCTCTCCTTTTAAAACATTCTCCAACCTTAATTGACACATTTGTAGTACCTTGATTCCTCCAAACTCTACCAGGAAACAGAACCAGGTGGACAAAAATAATAATGGTGTCTTGTTGCTTGGCATAGTTTAGGAGCAATCAGTAACCTTCCAATTCACCAACAAGAGTATCTATCTCCCCATAACCTTAACCTGTTTGTATGTATATAAATAAAGTATAAGTATAAGGTATAAAGTATAAGGTATTGGGGTGTTGCAATTGAACGTTTCCTGAAGGTAGATTGTTGTTGTCAGTGGCTCACGTCTCCTACTGTTAAGCAAGAAACACATATATATCGTGGTGATTTGACCTAATGTGTGTATTGTTGTTATTGTTGTTGTTGTTGATAGATGTGGGAAAAAATGTAAAAAAGGAAACAACATTATTATTATTATTGTTATTTTTATTTTTAATATTTTTATTTTTATTATATTTATTATTATATTGTTATTTTTATATTTAACTTTATTCATCAAGGTGGGTTAAGAAGAGAGCCTATTTTTGGTAAATTGTGAAGGGATACTGATTCCTCCAAACTATCCCAGGAAACAAAATAGACATAATATAAGAGATTTGTTTTGTGATAAAGTTTGGAGAATTCTATAGTCATCCAATTTGTCGTGGTTACTACTGATTCATCCAAACATTGCCAACAAAACTTATCCATCCAATAATTTACTCAAGTTGTCTGTTTCCTGTGGAGTAATCCGTAGACCTTCATTTTAAGGGACCCTGTGGTGGAGTCAGAAAGTTGGATATAAATGAGTCCTTCAAACTTTGCCACGAAACACACACAACTTTATGGAAGGAGCTTGTTTCGTGGCATGGTCAGGAGGAATCAGAAGCCACCAATTTTCATACACGATCATAGGGTTTTTAACCACAAGAATGTATGTATGTATGTATACCCCCTTAACGCTCACTGTGGTCAAGTTGAAGAGATATTACGATAATAACAATTACGACAATAACATCAGTTTACACAATATCAACAATTACACACACACACACACACACACACACACACCACACAGAGAGAGAGAGAGAGAGAGAGAGAGAGAGAGAGAGAGAGAGAGAGAGTGTGTGTGTGTACAGTAAGACGACAACCACACTAACTACATTACGTTCTGACAGCCAGGGTTACCACAGACACATGCTGGGGGGGGAGAGGGGGAAGGATATCTTTCTCTCTTTCTTTCTCTCTCTCTCATTATAATTTTATTCTAAAACACGTGCACATTTATTTCCACCGTAACCATGAATTAAGGGTCACACACACACACACACACACTACTCTCTCTCTCTCTCTCTCTCTCTCTCTCTCTCTCTCTCTCTCTCCTCTCTCTCTCTCTACGATAATTAGGAAGGCTTCTGATTCCTCCAAACAATGCCACGAATCAGTCAAATCTTCAATTCATAACATAATAATAAATTCCTTCTCTCTTCCCTTTGGCGTATATGAATGTTATATAATATTATCATGTCCTGTTATTGTTCTGGCATTACGTTTTATGTTATGTTGTGACTTACCATTTTCTATTGTGTTGTGTTTCCCATTTTCTGTTATGTTGTGATTTCCCATCTTCTGTTGTGTTGTGGTTTCCCATTTTCTGTTATGCTGTGATTTCCCATCCTCGGTTGTTGTAGTTTCCCATTTTCTGCCTTGTACTGTATTCATCTTCCAGATTTTGTTGTATAGTCTATCATTCTCTCTTGCACATGCAGTCAAAATCTTATGTGAGTCACCCCTATATGGATGATTATTTTTGACCACGACTGTATATTGTTCTTCCATTTATCTATCGTCAAGTATTCTGCTATTTTTTAATTTTTGTGATAGTTGACCTTACATATCAACACAACACATAATCTTATATATATATAAAGGGAAGTGGATTGCAAATGCATTGACCTATTGCATCGGTTGTCAGTCAGGGTGGCTGAGTTTGGGAATGCCATATAAATAAAAAATATATATAACCCAGCGTAACAAGTAGGTCTTAGGGGTGATAAAAAGAGTAAATGGTTAAACTGTTTGCACACTTCCATTTGATAATAGGAAAATGGACAGGCCCGACCTGAATTGCGTGTGTGTGTGTGTGTGTAGTAAGTTGAACTCTGTGTGTTAGGGGGGGGGGGGGTGCGTAAGTTAAATTGTGTGTATGTGTGTGTAACCCTGAACAGTGTGTGTGTATGTGTGTGTTTGTGTGTCGTAACCTGAATTGTGTGTGTGTGTGTCTTAACTGACCCCCCTCCTAACCAACACACACACACACACACACACACACACACAAACACAAACAAACAAACACACACCTTGATAACCCGTATATCCTCCACTGTAATATATTGGGGTCACTTACCTACAACGTCCTAACACCCACCGTAATCCTATACACCAATATTTTGATATAGTTTTTCTACCTGACGAATATGTACCGTTGGGGACACATGGAACACACACAGATACACATCAAACAGGGCCCACTTATTAAGCATAGAATAGGATGAGTCGCCTCTATATACACACACACATACAAACACACACACACACACACACACACATACACACTCACACACACACACATACACATACACACACACAAATACGTCTCATCATCCTACCCTATGCCCCCCCCACACAAAAAAAACACACAAAAAAACAACGTCTTATCGTACCCTATGCAACACACACACATAGACACACACACACACACAACGTCTCATCATTCTACCCTGATATACTCAATGAGAGGCCCCGTTTCAAGTGTGTGTGTGTGTGTGTGTTTCATATATCTGCAACTCCTTGTAACTGAACCGATTCATTCACTTAATTTCTTTCCTGCCTGGTCCTGTTTTGTTTCGTGGCATAAGTTGGAGGAATCAAGGAGCTCCAGTGTACCAAAAGCATATTATCCCCTTAAAAGGAATGAGTATATTTCTGTAGATTAAAGAAAATGTGATAAAGGAAGGGGAAAGTGGGGGAATCTAAAGTATAATGCTCTCTCTCTCTCCTCTCTCTCTCTCTCTCTCTCTCTCTCTCTCTCTCTCTCTCTCTCTCTCTCTCTCTCTCTCTCTCTCTCTCTCTCTCTCTCTCTCTCTCTCTCTCTCTCTCTCTCTCTCTCTCTCTCTCTCTCTTTCTCCCTCACACACACACACACACAGGTTACATAATTGCAGAGGCAGCCTTCAGTTGTGTAGTTTATGATAATGACCACCATTTTATCTGATGCCTAAACTGTTATATATGAAAGGCGGGGGAAGGGGTCGGTTTAGAGAGAGAGAGAGAGAGAGAGAGACAGACAGACAGATAGAGAGAGAGAGGGAAGTGTGTTGGAGAGGTGGATAAATAAAGAGATAAATAGTGTTTGTGTTTGGAAAGAGAGAGAGAGAGAGGATATGGATAGATAGATAGAGAGACAGTATTTGTGTTTGAGAGAGAGAGAGAGAGAGAGAGAGAGAGAGAGAGAGAGAGAGAGAGAGAGAGAGAGAGAGAGAGAGAGAGAGAGAGAGAGAGAGAGAGAGAGACCATGCGTACACACTGGCACGCCGGTTCCTAAATTTGGCACACTACCATCACTATACCGTAGGGAAGGCAAGGGGAAGGGAAGATGAGCACGCAAGAAAGGAAGGAAGGTGTAAGACGTAAGAGAAGTAGAGTGAGAGTGAAAACAGATTAGGTTAAGTTAGATTAGGTAACAGAGCTAGACAGACTGTCTACTACATCTTCAGTCTGCCACGTTAAGGTTAGGTTAGGTTAAATTTGGTTAGATTAATGTAGAGGTATGGGTGAGAGAGACAGACTGACTATCACCCTTTCACTGTAACACGTGGAGGTGTGACGTGAGGCTGACGTCTTGCCAACAACACATTCTCTATGGGAAATAAAGGCATCATTGGCTGTTGACATTGGCTATACAGTAGTTGTGGAAGTGGTCGTCGTAGTTAAGGGGAGACTCTCTTGTTGGTAAATTAGAAGGCTACTGATTCCTCCTAACCATATACCAAGAAAACAGACGTCCTTAATGGTTTAATAGGGATCTGTTTCGTGGCACAGTTTGGAGGAATCAGAGACTTTTAAAAATCACCAATAAAACAATGTCCCCTTAAATTGATGATGGTGTCTATATACTATTGGTGACGGTGGTGGTAATGTGATGATGGTATGAAAAGTGGTAGTGGTGGTGGTGGAAAAAACGATGATGGTGTTGGAGGAATAAATGATGATGGTGTTGAAAGTGGTGTTGATGTTGGTGGTTGAAAAATGATGACGGTGTTGATGATGGATGTGGTAGTGGAGGTAATATTGGTGTTGATGTGGTTGTGGTACTAGTTGTTTGTAAAAAGATGATGGTGTTGAAAGTGGTGGCGATAATGGTGGCAGTGTACGGTGATAATAGCTGTGTTAAATGATGCAATGGTGTTAGAGTGGAGGTGATGTGTTAAATAGTCTCTCTCTCTCTCTCTCTCTCTCTCTCTCTCTCTCTCTCTCTCTCTCTCTCTCTCTCTCTCTCTCTCTCTCAGCCTTGGCCAGGTCGTTAGGTCCGTGAGGGAGACAATTACAACCACTTTAACAACAGCAGCCCCACTAAGTGTGTGTGTGTGTGCGTGTATAAATTTAGTTTTATTTACATTGAAATTCTCTGTTGTGTGTGTTTTATTGATGTGTGTGTGTATTGTGTGTGTATGTGTATAAATTTAGTTTTATTTACATTGAAGTTCTCTGTTGTGTTTGTATTGGTGTGTGTGTGTGTTAGTCAATCCTGACTCACCCATGCATCATCTACATTAAGTTAGTTTATATCCGCCACCATTAAGTGAGATCGGGACCTTATACGGGATATCTATACACGTACCGTAACATTAATACATACACATCCCCCACCATTCCCCATACGACCCCAACTCTTATTATTCCCAGTACAGTCACCATGAATCAAAAGTACAACATCGAATGAATGAGAACCAACCATTTGAGTAAGTAAGTGTCGTTTATGCATGAATAATATACATGGTGTTTTTAATGCCTTGGTACCGATACTATGACTTTGTTGTTTATGGGGTCATCATCGTATAGCTGCACCAACACTATCATCAACAACACCACGGATATTCTTGCCTACGATATTTATACTTGAGTTTTGTGAATGGATATAGCATTGATCATCAGCTGTTGTTATAGAGTTTGGTATTATTTTTAGAGTCAGTTTCATTCGTGGGTGGTGTTGCAGGATTTAATTAAAGAGTGTGACTGTACAGACCTCTGACGTACGTACCTTCACATGGCAGATTGGGAGGAGTGTGTTGGTGTGTTTGTTTGTGTTTGTCTTGATTGAATGTGTGTTTGGTGTGTTAGTGTTTGTATGCGTGTTTGTCTTGTTTGTTTGTGTTTGTATGTGTGTTTGGTGTGTATGCTTGTGACTTGAGGTTTGTAAGAGTATGTGTTGTGTAGTGTGGGAGTGTTGTGTTAGATGTGTACCTTAGGGGTGTGTTAGTGAGCGGGTTGTGTTCGATAGTGTGTGTGTTGATGGTGAAGGCTAATATTTTGGTTGTGTATGTCAGAGTTTGGTTGGTTTTGTTTCAATATGTGTTTGTCTATCTCTCTTGTTTTGGTTGTGTCTCCGTATATGTTACTTGTTTGTGTTTGTGTTGTGTATGTGTATTGTGTTGGTTGTGTATGTCATTGTGTTGCCTTTAGAGAGGTCTGTGAGTGTGTTAGTTATAGTAGCAGGCCATAAAGATATATATATATACAGTACGTGGGGGTTTGGTGGGGAGGTGAAGTGAATGTAAACAGACTAGAGTGGATGTTGGTATAAGAGTGACAACATTTAAAGGACCACACACGCCAGAATCCGTAATATGAGGTGGTGAGTAAACAGGATGCCGTACCGGTAGAGGCGTGGGAGTTGAGAGTGGAGTGTGGGAAGGATGGTGATGTGATGTGGGTGGTGGGTGACAGTGGTGAAACTGTGTCATGTTAAGTGGCCCTGTACAGAGAAACCAACTGTTGTGGCTGGAAGGGACAGATGGAGGTGAGTAAGTGGGATGGTAGTGTGTGTGTGTGAGAGAGAGAGAGAGAGAGAGAGAGAGAGAGAGAGAGAGAGAGAGAGAGAGAGAGAGAAAGAGGGTGGGAGAGAGGGCCAGGGACGGGTGTGAGGGCCAGCACCAGTGCCACGTGCTATTTTGAACTAGCGAGGTCGGGTTGGCTGGTTGGCTGGCTGGGATGCTTCTACAGCCACAGTGGACCTACAACCACGGCCGCGTCGCCCGTCGTGTTCAGTTCTCCTCTTCAATCACTGTGTTTGACCTTTGTGGAGAATCACTTCTGAATTCCTGTGTGATTCTTGGTGGAGTGAAAAGAGTGTTTGTGTGGTGATAGTGCTGGCCTCCTGGGTCAGTGCCAGAGTGAGGAGGCAGCTAAGGGAGGGAGTGTCGACATGAACCAGGCTAAGGCTTGGCTGGGCTCATTGTCGGCCCAGCTACCGGAGTGGTGTACTTCCAGGCTCCCTGACCCCAACCAATGGCACCTTCCCGACTTTCAACAATGGGATATATCAAGTCTTCAGAACCTACCTGGTGTGCAACAGTTGACACAGCGTTTACCCACAATGTCAGACCTGCAGGACCTGGCAGCGGCAGGATGGCAGCGGGTGCCACCTCTCTCAGAATGGAGAATGCCAAGGTGGGGTGAAGAAGGTGCTCTGATTCCTCCTTGGATCTTCCCTTCCTTCTGGCAACGACGGGTGAAGGACACATTACTGTGGTTATGGTTTATGTTCATAACTTTTCTGGCATCAAAGGACAACACACATCAGAGCATCAAGGCAGAGAGTGAGGAGCCTGTTACTGCTGCTGCTGCTGATGTTGCTGATCAAAGCCAAGTACAACCTCAGAGAATCAGGGATGTGGTAGAGGAGGAAGAGGAGGAGGAAGAAGAAGACGAGGAGGAGGGTCGAGGGTGGCGAGGGGGCGGTCTGACGCGTTACCCGGGCATCGAAAACTTGTTGGCACAGCCCCCGACAGCCACTCCACCCCCTCCCCAACACCGTCATCCTCCTCCACCCACACCTGCCGCCACCCACACCACAAACAAACCTAGTGCCGCACAGGAACAACCAACAAAGGTATCCGAGGAGGTTGTGGTTGGTAGTGGAAGTGGTGAGGGAGGAGAGACAATCCCTGACGAACACAAGAATGAAATCTGGAAGACTCTGCTGGCCAAGTATGTACCCGAGGAACCTAAACGAGAATTTGACAAGTCTGTGGAGGAGGAGGAGGGGCCTGAGTATGTGGGCACGGCTGAAGAGATCGTCGAGCGTTATGCGGCAAAGTTCGAGACGGAGGAACCTGAAGGGGGAGATAAAGACCAGAGTGAAGAATCCCCAGAGGAGTTCTCAGCCAAGGTGGGCAAGAGGCTGGAGGAATACCTGGCACGTATAGAAGAGGACGAGGACGAAGACTCTCAAACCAAAGATGTAAAGGACAAGAAAGAAGTTGGTGATATTACTGACTTGGAGTTACAGACACAAGAAGAGGGAGGGGAAATAGTGAGAGACAGAGATGAAACAAGAGACATTGAGGGTGAGGGTGAGGAGCTCCAAGGCATCACAGACGACGGCAACGAAAACCGCATCTTTATAATAATAGAAGACGAAGAGAGCGAGGAGGACCGACGACCCATCAATGACATCTCTGAGGGTTCTGAACTGGACGCCGCCAATACCACCCTGTTGGAGGAGACGAGGGGACGGCAAGGTGTTGATGTTAGTGGTGAGGTACTCGTCAATGGCAAAGACGTGTCCAGTGATACTGAAACTACACTCAGCAGGGTAAAAGACGACCAGGCAGTGACAAGAGAAGAGGAAACCAAAGAGGAAAAGAGTCCACAGGAAGATATGATAGTAACACAGAAGGAGACTGTCACAGAGCCACAGAAAGAGGAGGTAATGGAGACCGAGACAGTACCTCAGACCGAGACATTAGTTCAGAAAGAGACAGTACCCCTAACAGAGACAGTACCCCAGAAAGAAACAGACATGGAAACAGATACAGTAGTTCAGAAAGAGACAGTACCACAGGCAGTGACAGCAATGCAGAAAGATACGGCACTTAAGACAGAGACAGTAATTCAAAAAGAGACAAAACCCCAGAAAAAAACAGACATGGAGACGGAGACAAGTTCTGCCTCCATAGAAAAGGTGGAAACATCACCAAACACAACAACGACAACAGAAGACTCGTCAGCAGCACCAGGGACGCCTCTTAGGAAAGGCCTCAAGTTGGGGGGCACAGATAAAGAGAGACTCGCTGGCTTATCGGTACGACTCAGTGGTATAGTAGTGGTGGAGGAGGAAGAAGAAGAGGAGGAGGAGGAAGAAGAAGAGGAAAAGGATGATGTAGGGACGAAGAGTGAAGAGGAAATTCTAGTTAAAGACACAGAGGAACAAAAACGGTCTGAGGGGGATGTAGTGGAAGAACAACCAGCAGTAAAGCAGGTCAAGGCTGTGCAAAAGGAAGGAGCGACGATTGAGGCCGAAATGGAAGAGGGAGAATTGAAGAAAAGACCCATAGAAGATAAACAAGACAACGAGACAGAGAAACACAAGCCAGCCACCGTGTTAATGATGACTGATCCACCACGAGAAAAGGTTGTGAAGACACGAGTTGATGACGAGTTGACGAAGGAGGGGCAGCAACAGCAGGAGGAAGGAAAAGAGCGAGACAAGAAGAAAATTACTGAGACAAAACCGGAGGAAGAAAAAACGAAACAACATGAAATAGTAGAAGAAAAAGCAAAGAAGGTAGAAATATCACAAGATAATATTTTGGAAGAGAAAGAAGTTGATATTGGTAAGAAATTAAAGGGAAGAGACAAGGAAGAGAAAGAGGAGGAGACGAAAATAAGTACCGGTATGATTGTAGGAAAAGATGAGAGGGAAGAACCTACCAAACGTTCAGCTGTTGTTGATGAAAGTAGCTCAAAGAAAATAAACAAAGACGAAACAAAGGGAGCAAGACAGAGAGAAACACAAGGGGCTGATATTGCTAAACGTAAGGATATTGATGGTCAAGACTGGAAAGGAGAAAAGGAAGGAAAGATTGGTGTTTCAGATGGTGAAATAAAACACGAAGTCATTGGAGATGGAGAGATGGAAAAGACAAAGAAAGAAGAGGTAAAAACAGCAGAAGTGAAGGATGAATGCGAAGATGAGGTGATGAGAGAGGAAGAGCCTCCACCACCTGTAGACACGGCCTTGGAGGAGATAGAGGAGGAGGTTATGGAGGAGGACGAAGCTGCCATTCCCCCCTTGGCTAAAGCTGAAGGTTGGAGTGGTGAGGTGTGGCAGGCTGAGAACATCAAGGCGGCAGTAACGGCAGGTCCTGTAATGGCAGCAAGAGAGAAGTGGCCCTCAACTACGACCAGGGAGGTGACGGAGGATGATGCTATGGATGTAGATATGGACGAAGAGGAGGAGGAGATAGGGGAAGGAATGGAGGAAGACCTTGAAGTGGAGTTAGATGAGGAGGACATGAGGGAGCTGTCCATCAGTCCAGAAATACCAGATGTGGAGAGCGTTGAGGACGACCTTGGTGAAGTGGAGGACTTGATGGTAAGGGCACCACCCCGAAGGAAGCACCGCAGGGCACAAATCGAAGAGGAACTGTTGGAGGTGGATGAAGAAGCAGCAGCTGTGAACCCCGACCTGGCCAAGTATATGTCTATGCCAGCAGCCCTCACCAAGGATGAAGAGGAAGAACTACAGACCTACTTGGCAGAGAGTGGAGACGCTAAGGACTTGGATATGGAGAAGTTTATGGCGTTACCTGCAGGACTGACGGAACAGGAACAGAAGGAACTGGAGGAAGCAGAGAAGGAACGAGAACGAGTGCGCCAGACTGAACGACACGATCTGGATCGCTTCTTGCAGATGTCAACCCAACTGACGGAGCAGGAACTTCTTGAGCTACAGGATCTAGAGCGTCAGGAGGAGGAGCAAGAGGAACAGCCCTGGGAGAAGGGAGACCCAGGCTTTGACGAGTATCTGTCCATGCCTCATGCCCTGACGGAGGAAGAGGAGAAATTGTTAAACGAAGGTGAAGATGAGGATGATGAGGAACCCAAGTTTGAGACTGAGGAGGAGTACAGACAATATATAAAAAACAAGTTCCTCCTGCAGCTGGAAGAAGATGCTATACGCATGGCTGAAGAGGATGAGGAGTATGAGTACGAAGATGATGAATATGATGATGAATATGAGTATGATGACGAGGAAGAGGAAGATGAGGAAGAAGAGGAAGACGAGGACGAGGGTGAGATGGAAGGAGAGTATGTTATGGTGACGGAGGATACACAAGTTGCACCACCACCACCACCACCACCAACAAGAACAACTACACAACCCTCCGCCGCCACTGCCGCCGCCGCTTCCAGTGTCATGATGGACGAGGCTGTCAACACGGAGGCCGAAATTACTGACACCGAGAAAAAGACGAAGAAGAAAGTGTTTGGCTTCTCTAAGAAAAACGATAAGGAAGCGATCCCCGAGGACACCACCGCTGCTGCTGCTGCTGCTGCTGCTGCTCCCACTAAGAAGTTTTTTCACTTAGGAAGCCTTGGAACCAAAAGGAAAAAGGAGGGACCTGAATCTTGTGAAGGAAAACAACCGGGCAGCCTCGCCAGGAAGAAATTTGACGGCGGCGGTGGTGGAGGCTCTCTAAATGCCGCCTTTTGTACCGTGAGTGGCCGCGTCCCTGAGGCTCTGCTGATGAAGGCAGGAATACGTAAAAGCATCACAAAAAATTCATCGAAAAACACTCGACTGAAGAAACAAGATGATGACAAAAATGATAATGATCTCTTGGACACCTTTGGATCAAAAAGATTGTCAGAACTGTGTAGACAATCCATCAAGAAGAGTGTCGCGTCCAGAAAACACATACTATCGTTGTGGACCAAGAGTCACTCCCCTACACACCACGACACTAAAGTTCCCGAAATTGTGGTTGACGAGGAGGCCGTGGATAAGGAAATTGCTCAGGTGTTCACGTCTGACGGAAGTAATTGCCCTGAGGAGGAGAGGACGTGTAAGGGTCTTGGTAGTCCCCTTGGCAGTGAGGAGGAGGACTTTTGGCGCCAGTGGGGAAATGAGGAGCGAGCATGTGCCTCTAGTGCCAGGGATTCAGCCTCACCTTGGCAGCTGGCACTTGTAGATAACGACAACAACGACGAGGTGACAAAAGAACAAGAAGTGAGTACGCGTGAAAAGCAGCAACAGAAGTGGGATGAGGGAGAACCAATGCCTGCGATGAAGAGAAGAAATGAGGGGGAGGAATGCGCCAAAAAATATCCGGAATACGAGAAGAAAAACAAAGAGGAGAAAGAGGAGGAGGGGGAAGAAGAGACGGCGGGCGTGAGGGAATGTGAAAGCCGGGAAAACGACAGTGAGCTGAGAATGAATAATGCGAAGCTAGAAGAAAGTGGTAACACGGAGTTGGGGACGAAGGAAACAGCTGGGAACAACACACAGAATGAAAGAGTGACGAAAATTGATGTAAATATGCCAGTAAGTGATGTAAACAGTGACGATAAAGACTACGTGATGGAAAGCGAAATAGAACTCACATTGAGGGATGAAACTAGTAGCGATAGAAACAGTGTGAAGAAAAACCAAGCGAACCCTGCAGTGAAAAATGTAAACAATGATAAAACAGACGAAGAAGTGGCAGTGAAAAATAGTAATGATAATAATAATGGTGGAGAACTTACGACACTCGCAATAAATAAGAGAGGGAAGTTAAATCCAGTCGAAAATACTAGTGCAGATATAAGACAAGGCAAGTTGGCAAAGGTGTACACTAGACAGGACTGGGAGGAATGGAATAGGGAAGGTGGAGTGAATGTGTGAATTAGATGGAGACGTGTGTATAGAGGAGGAGGAGGAGGAGGAAGTTAAATGTGTAGAGGAAAGGGGACCCAAGTTAGAGGGGGATAAGCAAGATGAAGAGAGAGAGAGAGAGAGAGAGAGAGAGAGAGAGAGAGAGAGAGAGAGAGAGAGAGTGAGAGAGAGACTAGCACACACACCCTCACTCACTAGCTCTCTCTCTCTCTCTCTCTCTCTCTCTCTCTCTCTCTCTCTCTCTCTCTCTCTCTCTCTACATCTAAACATATGAAAGTGGTCAGTGTTGTAGGGGTGTGTAAGCTGCGTGAAGGTCAAGGCGAGGAAGTAAACACGAGAGAGAGTGAGAGTGAGAGTTGTATTTTCATGTGAGCAGACCAGAGAAAAAAATATAATGGGTGCAAGTAATAAATTATGTGTGTGTGTGTGTGTGTATGTGTGTGTTCGAGGATATATAAAGAAAAGAAAAAATAGAAAAGTGCGTGTGTGTGTGTTTGTGTGTGTATGTGTATGTGTGTGTGTGTGTGTGTGTGTGTGTGTGTGTGTGTGTGTGTGTGTGTGTGTGTGTGTGTGTGTGTGTGTGTGTGTGTGTGTGTGTGTGTGTGTGTGTGTGTGTTAGAGAATATATAAATAAAAGATAAAATAGAAAATAAAGAATGAAGGAAGGTGAAGGAGAGGGTGAAATGACAGACTGGAGGAGGGGGTTGAGTGGAGGTATGTGGGTAGAGATTAGAGGAGGGGTTCTGGATGGGAAGGGGTGCCAAGGGTATGATGGGAATGTAGGGGAAGGGGAAGAGAGAGAAGGTGGCAGGGGAAAGAGAGTAGACAAAAAAGTGAAGGTGAGGATGGATTGAAACGGGAGAATAACAGAGGAGAGAAAAGGGAAATTGATAAAGTTTGTAGGGGCAGTAAGAGAGGAGAAAAGAGGAGAGGAGGGGGATGAAATAGCATGGGAGAATAACAGAAAAGAGAGGAAGGGAAATGGTTAAAGAGGGCAAGAAATGTATAGGAAGGGGGAGAGGATGGAGGAGAGGGTAGTGCTGCAGATTTAGCAGAAGGGAGGGACGGAGGGGGTAGAGTAAATGTCTGGTGGGGAGAGGCGAGGTGAAGTATGTGTGAGGAATGAGGGAGAGGAAGGGGAGAGTGTCTAAGTGTCAGTGGCTGCGTGGGAGTAGTGGTGAAAGAAAAAGAATGTTGTGAAGGAGGAAGAGTGTGAGGAAAAAGAAGAGATGGAAAAAAAACAACTAAAATGAAGGAGGAGGAGGAGGATGGAGATTTTGGATTATGAAATAATAATAAAAAAAAAAATTGGTGGGTCCAGTTGATGAGTCTGTTTGAGTGTTGTGACTACATGAGGTGTGTTTCCTTATATTCTAAAGTGTTGTCTCGTTAACATTTTCATTGTTTTGTTTCAGGTTCCGCCATGGCTGACTTGGAGAAAAAGGACGGCGTCGTAAGTAACGTCCAACTGGACGCTGACTCACTCGAGTTTGATGTCAACACTAACCTATCCCCGACGGCCACCAAGGCCTCCCCCGGGGGCGCCACTCCTTCCCTCCAAGAACTAATCGAAGCAGAACTTAGTGTACGCCTATGTCAACCAGATTCCCTGGAGCCCCCTTCCTCCCCCACCTTACACTCACTCCTTAGTTACGACTCAATAGAACCTGTCCCGACCTCTGCCCCCGCCCCAACCTCTGCCCCCGCCTTCAGCCTCGACTCCCTGGCTGACTTTGACCCCCTGAAGGACCCACTAGGTCAGGTTGATGCTGAGAGTGGCATCGGTTTGTTGTCTCCCTCCAAATTGGACAACCTCAGTAATCCTGATTCACTCGAGTCCTCAGACCTCATGGAGTCACCTGCTCGTTGCTCCTCGCCCCCTCCCTCATCCAGAGATCAGTGCCATGAGGTTTCTGACATTGATATATCAGACTTTCACACAGAACAAACACCTACTATTGGTGTCCAGTCTTCCCTGCTGCTAATGGAAGACAATCTAAGTACAGCATCAGGGCCTCCAAAACAAAGCCAGGAGTCACTTCATTCTGATGTTGAGGTGACACAGCAGACTCACATCTCAGATGACTCCAGTATTGATATACAAGGTGGCAGGGTGATGCTTCTCGTGTCTGACTCTGACCTGTTGAGCATCGAATCTTACTCTGTGTCAAAGTCTGATGAAACGTCAGAATTGTCCGAAGTATCTGGGGATATATGCTCCACCCCTGATGACTTAAGTATGTCCAACAGTGGACAGGTGGGCGGTGCTCCCCACACTAGCAGTGAGTCAGAGGAGTGGGGCGCGGGAGGTGTGCCAACTTCAGGGGCCACACTCGTTCCTGGTCTGACCCTGACCTCTACCTCTCCATCCACTGACCCAACGTCCTCCAGTCCTCCCCCATCTTCTCCTCGGGACCCCAGCAGCTCCCCATTGCCCCCATCCTCCCCCCAGGCGGGCGCCCTCACCCCGAGTTCTACTAACAGCGTGTGTGGTGACTCCTCTCATGGTGGTGACGAGGACTGTGGTGTGGGTAGTGGTGGGTGGTCTGGTGATGACGGTGGTGGTGAGAGAACTCCTGGTTGTGATGATGATAGTGGCCAGGAACTTCCTCTCCCTACTCACACTAATGTAAGTAGTCTAGACGCTCACTAACTTGTACTATACACCTATCGTACCGTACCTACTGTACCTCCAGATCTTGGCCTCATCTTCGCCTCTGCCGATCAGCTCGTTACAATCCCATGCTCTCTGCTGCACAATTTAGTCTTTTTTATATATATTTTATCATTAATTAACTCTTCACTCTAAACAATTATGATGAAACTACTATTTAATTTGATAATGCAATGCTCGTCTCTACCTGCACAACACCTGGCATCTTGATTAACTCCCCTTGGCACCTCACAACATCCCACAGTTCAGTTCTTATATACAAATTAATTAAGAACGATGCACATAATTTGGGAAATATGGCACGAACTAACTATTGATTTTTTTTTTTTTCATCTACCAGTCTATGAAATATTATGAACATATTCCCGGTGTAGGGTTAAAGGAAGGGGAACTCAAATTAATCAACCCACGAACGAGTTGAAGTTATACATTTATTTCCTCTCTACCAGTCGTTGAAAAATTATTATAATCACACTCCCGTTGGATGTAAAGGAAGGAAAACTGAACTTAATCATCCCACGAACCCAAATTTATCGTGTTCCATCAGTGTCAGCCTCACGTTGGATAATTATGTTTTTCTGTACTTCCCACAAGCTCACCTCATGAGTTAGATCACTTGGCTCTCTCTCTCTCTCTCTCTCTCTCTCTCTCTCTCTCTCTCTCTCTCTCTCTCTCTCTCTCTCTCTCTCTCTCTCTCTCCTGGCATCAGTTTTTTTCGTGAAGGTCTGTGAACTTGGCTCCACACGATAATTATAACCTTGGATCGTAGGTATGATAACACTCAGACTTAGAAGTAAAGTAAATCGTTTTTGTCTGGAATACGAATGCAGATTTAATGAAGGGGAGATTCTCATGCTGGTGAATTGGAAAGTCACTGATTCCTCCATACTATGCCAGGAAACGGATGCCCTCAGTAATACTAATAAGGAATCTGTTTCGTGGTATAGTTTGGAGGAATCAGAGACCTTCAGATTCAACCAACTATAAAATATCCCCTTGAAAATGCAGACTTGTAAAAATATATCCTCGGTGGATAAAAATGGTTTGGCGTTTGCAGAGTAAAAACAAAACAAAACAGCTTTTAATTGACGGTAAAGTGGAGTTGTTAGTTGTGAATCCTCTAAAACTGTGTGTCCCCAAACGGATCCCATATTAGTAACATAGACGTGATCTGCCTGCCTCATGCTGGGATACTTTGGTGGAATCAGTAGCAATACAATTAAAGGGATATTCTCTTGTTGGTGAATTGGAAGGTCTGTGTTGATTCCTCCAAACTATGATGCCACGAAACAGATCCCCCCTATTAGTATCATTGAGGGCGACTGTTTCGTGGCATAGTTTGGAGGTATCAGAGACCTTCCACTTATATTCCTCATGTTGTGTAAGTTGTCTCACCCCAAACCCTCTTCTTGGCACAGCTCTCCCCTTCACTCCATAGCCTTGCCCTCCCTCCCTCTCTCTCCCCCCTACTGCACTTCCCCTCCCTCCTTCTCCCTCTCTCTCCCCCCTACTGCACTTTCCCTCTCTCCCTCTCCCTACTGCTCTTCCCCTCCCCCCTCCCCCCACTGCACGTCCCTTCCCTATCTGTGCTCCCCCCTTACTTTACTTTCCATACCCTCTTCACTTAACTTTCATTATTTTCCTTCCTCCCCTCTTGCATTTTCCCCTCCCTCCTTTCCACACCCCATCGCCTCCCTCCTTTCCTTCCCTCCCATATTTTACTTCACTTTTCTTCCCTTCTTCCCCTCCCTCCACCTCCCTCCACACCCATACTTCATTTCACTTCCCCTGGCTATACTACTCTTAATTCGGCTGAAGGAGTAATACGATTTTCGTACATTAGAGCGTCTTGATTCCACCATAGTATACCCAACCAGGATCACGAAGCTACTGATGCTGCTGCTGCTATTGTTGTTTTTGATGGATGGTGAGGCAGGCAGGTCTAGGCCACCACACACACACACACACACGTTAATAAAAGGTTCATTATTATTATTAGGCCTATTATTATTATTATTATTATTATTATTATTATTATTATTATTGTTACACACACACACACACACGACCTTCACGAGACAGGTTGTTTATATCTATTTCCGTCCCTCAGTGGTTTGTACAGTACCCTTGGTGGCTAGATCACTACAAAACACACACAAACGACCTCAGTGTTACTCAGAAGGCGTGGGTGTGTGGGATCCGTTTCATGGCACAGTTTGGAGGAATAATTCGCGACCCCATCAATTTATCGACGAGAACAATAATTTCCTTGAATCCACGTTAATTTCTTCCTGGCTGGGTGGGTAGGTGAGGAATTATAGATTGTGCTTTTTTATACTGCATGTAAACTTTATTATTATTATTATTAGTTTTTTTTTTTTGTCATTTTGCTTGATTTTTTTTTTTTTTTAGTTTTTGTCTTTCGTTTAGCATGTGTCCTCACGTAATTTCATGTAATTTTAACTGTTTTATTAATCTATTCTTTCTTATTATATTGAGTTTACTATATTCGTTCCTCTGTTTGCATGTGTTCCACCGTAACTTAATGCATTTTATTTGATCTATTTATTTCATCACTTATATATATATTACTCTTAGATTATATTTTTCGTTTGTATGCATGTGTATTTTCTTTCGTATCTTCATTTGCATGTGTATATTCCTTTGCTTCTATAATGTATTTTGTTGTATATATATTTTTACTTCATTAACAGTAATTCTAGTTTGGTTTTATTATTGTATTTACTTTATTTCATTTTTAGTAAATAATTTCTATTTATATTATTTTGTTGTTGTTGCAAGATTTCTTTTATATTCTTACAGTAATTAATATTTACTTTTTCTTTTATTAAAATTTGTTTGGCTATACTGTACTGTTAAATATATGTGTGGATAGTTATATTTTATTACAAAGTTCATTTTATTTAATATTCGTATAACAATATATTTTAATTTTCTTTTTCTTTGCAGTGTTTTACATATTATTTAAGTTGATATTAAATTATTTTATTTATTTTACATTTAGTTATGCATCAGGTTTCTTAAGACACATACACAGCCACTGACATTATTGCAACACACAGATATAAAAAAATATATATTTAATATTCCATTTTTAAGTTAATGTCTGCTACAAGTTAATTATAGGACACACATTAAGGAACCCTGTGTTGTAACCAGCAAATTGGAGGTCAATGAGTCCTTCAAATATTGCAACGAAACACCAGCTATATGGAAGGAGCTTGTATCGTGGCATATAGGCCTAGTCGGGAGGAAACTGAAGCCTCCAACAATTCCCATCTACGATCACAAGGTCCTGTTTCATTCTAACTATGCCACGAACGAGTTCCTTCTATATTGGTGGTGTTTCGTGACAATATTTGAAGAACTCATTTACCTCCAATTTTCTTATTACGACACAGAGTCCCTTAATCCCACACCTTAATAATTCTCTACACCTTTGCTTACCTGCCAGCCAATGACGTCACCTGTTTGTAATTAATTAAGGGGAGACTCTCGTTTGGGTGAATTGGAAGGTCTCTGGTTCCTCCAAACTACCTCGCGAAACAGATCCCATATTAATACCATTGAAGGCATCTGTTGGTTTCGTGGCATAATAGTTTGGAGGAATCTAAGATCTTGGTGAACTATTAGAAGACTACTGATTCCTCCTAACTGTGCCAGGAAACAGACAGACGCCTTCAATGGTATGTACTTACTAATAGGGGCTTAGTTTCGTGGCATAGTTTGGAGGAATCAGAAACCTTCCAGTTCACCAACAAAAGCTTCATTGGACTTTAATCCGAGGTTTATAAAAAGTCTCGTGTGTCACGCTCATCTCATCAAATAAAAACATTGATTTTATTTCCTTCCTTTGGATACGAAGAGACGAAAGAATTGATAGTAGAAATTTTGTTGATTTCGATGATCTTTTGTTATTATTATTATTATTATTATTATTATTATTATTATTATTATTATTATTATTATTATTATTGTGGTTATTTTTATTATTATTAACAACATGACGTCACTGGAATGGCAAAGAAGCTCTGTTACGTCACTTACAATAACAACAACAGCTAGATCCCACAAACCATAACACCTCTTCCGCTTCCCTAACAAGGCTAACGAGGGGCACACTCACCAGGTATAACGAGGCTGTTGGCTAGTTCACTTCCTCGTTAGTGGCGAGGGAAAATTGGTAGGAAAAATAGGGATGGAAAAGAAGAGATAATAGATAATGGTGGTCAGGTAAATATGGAAGAAAATTAGGAAAGAGAAAAGGAGATGAGAAAGGAGAGATGATAAATAATGAGATAGAAGGAAAGAGAGAAGAGAAAGGGGAAGGGAAAGAGGGGAAGAGAAATAGGAGATGATAGATAATGATGGTGAGGTAGAAACTGGAAGGAAAGGAGAGAAAGAGAAATAGGAGATGATAAATAATGATGGTGAGGTAGAAATTGGAAGGAAAAGTGAAAAGCAGAAAGAGGAGATGATAAATAATGATGCTGAGGAAGAAATGGGAAGGAAAGGATAGAAGGGAAATAGGAGATACAACATTTATATGACGACCCACTTGACGGACGGTAGGTATGGCTAAGGTGTTTGTTTTGGTGTTGTTGTTGTTGTTTATGTGTGTTGATGTGTACTAACTATTTTGTTCTCGTAACCCCCCCCCCCCCCCATCTCTCGCTCGCTCGCACCACGTGACTTCCATCCATCGGTCTCTGCACACGTCATCCCCGGCTCGTCTCCTGTCTCTATCTCTCTGAAAATTCCTGGTTACGTCTCGCCACGTCTGCAAATCTTCGACACACACACACACACACACACATACGAAAAAAATATATATGCACACTCACATACAAATCAACACATACACTCTCTCTCTCTCTCTCTCTCTCTCTCCTCTCTCTCTCTCTCTCTCTCTCTCTCTCTCTCTCTCTCTCTCTCTCTCTCTCTCTCTCTCTCTCTCTCTCTCTTTCTCTTTCTCTCTCTTTCTCTTTCTCTTTCTCTCTTTCACACACACACACACACTCACACACGACCCCCCAAATCAGATGGAAGAGGAACAACGAGACGACGAAGACTTTTGGTCCGGTATGAAGACCAACGACGATGACTACGACGATAACCAACACGTCACCTCCAAGCTATACACCAAGGACGAGGAACCGCAGCTGGAGGATGAGGAAAATGAGACGGGGATGAGGGATGAGGAGGAGGAGGAGGAGGAGGAGGATGAGTTGGATGATACGGTGGGTGTACTGTATACTTATAATTATAGCCTTGTACTCATAGGATTTTATTGTTATTATTATTATTATTTATTTATTTTTTATTATTTTTATTTTATTATTATTACTGGTATATATGAGGATGTTATTTCTTTCGTTCGTTCTTCTTTTCTTATATACTCCCCTTTTTTCTCTATTACTCGTGCTTTCCTCTCTTCCATCTTTTCTTTCCCCCTTTTGTCCTCTCCCTGACTTTCTATCCTTCTCAGCTTCCTTCTCTCATTTCCTTACTACTCCTCCCTTTATCTTTGCTTTATCTCCCTCTCTCTCTCTCTCCTACCTTCCCCATTTGCCTTCCTTCCATCCCTCTTCCCTCTCTCCCTCTATAACCCTTCGCTTTCCTCTTTTATTTTTCCGTCATCTGTCTATCCTCTCTCCTTCCTCACCGTGACAGACTGATTACTCTCCTTCCTCTTGTCTTATCTTCCTCCTCCTCCTCCTTTTACTTTGTTGTCTGTCCTTCTATCGGATATTGTCACGTCCACTCTTTCTCTGTCAAACCTCTCATGCAATCTAATCTTTCTTCCTCATACCCTTCTTTCCACTTTTATTAACCATCTCTATCTCTCTCTCTCTGTATGTATGTATGTGTGTGTGTGTGTGTGTGTGTGTGTGTGTGTGTGTGTGTGTATGTATGTTTATGTGTGTGTATGTATGTTTATGTGTGTGTGTGTGTGTGTATGCCAGTGTAATGCATCCGAAAATCAGAATAGGCTATATATTATTATAATAGGCCTCACTGCAGCAGCACCTAACGCTTCTGACTTACTCGTATCACAATTGCTGTGCTTTACAATAATTGGTGTCACTCACATCTCCGTCAAATTATGCTCATATAGATTATAATTTTTTTTACCCAGTTATTATTGTTATTATCATGTTCAGGTGTTAAGTTGATTACAATTACCGTTAACAGCCCTAAAGTTCTGCCAAAGTATATTTATTAGGTCCTCTCTTATCATGACCCTTTGTTTTATTATTATTATTATTTATTTTTATCTGCACAAGGCTTGGGGTTTTCTCTCAAAGTTTTAAGGAGTCATTAGCCTTATCAATTCTAATACAGTATAATTATTTAAGGAATCTGTTGCCTTACTAGTTCTACTAAAGTAGAAAATTATGTGACCTCCTTTAAATGGCACCTTATTTTGCATTTTTATTTCTATTTTTCTGCAGAAGGGCTTGTGTTTTTATAGCATTATTAAATTAAGGAATCAGTAGCCATTATTTACAATTTTATTTCATTTTTCTGCAGAAGGGCTTGTGTTTTTCTAGCATTTTAAAAGAATCATTAGCCTCTATTTTTCATTTTTATTTCTTTTTTTCCCGCAGAAGGGTGTGGTGTTGCGAAGGAAGAAAGTGCGCACTGAGAACGGCGTTGTAGCTTCCTCCAAGACGACCGGGGGAGACGCCACGGACGCCAAGAAGTCCAACAAGTCTTCATCAGAGAGCACCATGACTCAAGAAGTGAAGGGTGACAAGACCATCACCACCACCAAGACCACCAGGACCACCACCAAGACCACCACTTCGGAGACCATCTTGACCAACGACGAGGAGGCCATTTTGGACACGAACAAGACCAAGAAGAGTATTGGTGGTGGTGGTGGAGGTAAGGAGATAATAACAACAACAACAACGACGACAACAGCAGGACAGATTGAAAACGGGGTAAAGATGGAGGAAGATGAACCCCAAGAGGAGAAGAAAAAGACGAAGAAGATGAAGATAAGAAAGAGTGAGAATGGAGTGCACGAGGACGAAGACAAGGTGGTGGTGGAGGGAGAGGAGGAGCAGGAACCCACCGAGAAGAAAAAGAAGAAGAAGTTGAGGTCCACAGAGGATGGAGAGAAGAAGAAAAAGAAGAAGAAGAAGAAGGGAGAATCAGAAAAAGAGAACAAGGTAAGTGAACAAAAGAGGAGAGGGATTTTGGAGTATATAGGATCGTTAACTGTAAGACAAAATAAAAACAGAGGTAATAGGAGTATAGGAGAGTTTATATATAAGGTAAGTGTTGAAGTTAGAGGTGTACAGTATATTATGGAGTAGTAGGAGAATTAATTTTAGGTTGGACTGAAAATGAAAAAAATATATTTACTCTGTTGGCTCTGTGGTACTCGAGAGGTTATTGGTCGGTAGGTTATTTCAGGCTAATGTTTTTTTTTTTTTCAGGTTGTCTGTGAGCACGTGTATGATTTGTGTGTCTTGTTTTTTTTTCTCCCAACAGCAAACGTCAAGAAATATATCAATGCATAGTTAGGTTAATCCAGGATGTTTTATTTCAGGTTGTGTGTGTGTGAGGGGACGTGTTTAATTATTTATGCATCTTTTTTTTCCAGCAGCAAACGTCAAGAAAATATTATACAAATGCATATATAATTCACTGTGTTTAGGAAGGACATGCATGATCTTGTGAGGGAAGTGGAGGCTACTACGGCTTCCTCCAAACTATGTCACAAAATAACTCCTGTACTCATGAATGCTTAGTGAGTCTGTTTCGTGGCTTATGGCGGTGGAATCAGTAGCCTCCATTTCATACACGGTACATGACCCCTTTGAAATGCAGTTCATGGTGGATGTCTTTATACTATTTCCTTCACCAGAGACAATATAACCTCCTGCCACGTGTGTGTATATAGAGAGGTTGTGAAAATAATCGACGTGTAAAATCTGAAGGTAAACCCAGGCTTCACTCGTGACTTTACAAACAAACCTACAAACCTGAGGAACTTTTCATCTTCGACGATACTTGGCTTCTACCTCCAACCACATCGCATTTATTTGACCTTCCTGCTCACCCTCATATATTGCAAGCCTTTGATTCGTCCACCTCACCTGAAGGACACCGCGCAGGACACGATGACGTCACAGGAGCGGTGCTGGAGGCGGGACTAACAATGGTATTGGTGGAAGGAAGATGTACCTCTGCTACCTCAGTCAGTGCTTGCCGGAGCGTGGTCAAGGGCGGTCTGATCAGTCCCGCCTGACCTACCTGACACAAACAACATCTCCCGTCGTCTGGCCTCTCCTCCGTCCACCTCCCACCCTACTCTACGGCGGCCCCTCTCCCCCCCTCCTCTCTCGGCCGTCCACCTCTCCTCCCTCCCTTCCCACTCTACGACGGGCCCTCTCCCCTTCTGAGCGGGTCCCCTCTGCTCTCCCTCACCTCTGAACGGGTCCCCTCTCTTCCCTCCTTCCCCTCACTACGTCTCCCCTCAGACTTCATGAATTACACGCTGGTCGATTCAGAACTCACGCACACACGCACACATCCACCCACACCGCACCACCATCAGTCACATGCCACAACAACAACAATAATAGTATAATGTTAGACATTTGCATATAATGATACTTAACTCTGGAATATCACGATGCGTTATGAGTATTAATTGAGACATTCTTCAGCTGTTCTTTTTTTTCTTTTGTTGCCCTCGTACTTTATGTCCCTCCTTTCGTCGCCTATTCCCTTTTCCTACAGGGTCTTCCAAGGCTATAGGACAACCTTTTTATTAGCCTCAGTTCAATTCAGGTGGTCGGTCGACTTGTCCCACGTCCAGATTTGATTACCAAGTAACTTCACTCTGCATTATGAGTTGTTTTGGTTCCATTCACACCCTCAAAAAGTCGTGAGGACCAGCCAGAGTAAACAAAGTGTGATTATTATTCTCAAGCTTCACAACTGTTGTTTAGACCATGTAGATCTATCATTATCAACACTATGTAAAGCTGAGATGTTGGTGCTGTTGGTGGTGTGGTGGTAATAGTAGTGAGGTGAGAGTGGTCGTGTTGTGGTGGTAATAATGGTAGTTGTGGTAGCAGTGAAGTGTTGGTGGTAGTTTTGGTGTAAGTGTACTGGTGCTGGTCGTTGTAATTGTAGTGGTGTCAGTGTTGAGGTGTGGTGGGTGTTAGTGAGGTGTTAATGATAATGGTGGTGTGGAAATAGTAGTAGTAATAGTGGTAGTGTTGTAATAGTATTGGTAGTGGTGGTGAGGCGAGGGAGAGGGAGTGTTGTTGGTGGCTGTGGTGGTGAGAAGAGTGGGAGAGAGAGAGAGAGAGAGAGATAGTGTTGTAGTTGTTGTTGTTGGTGGTGGTGAGGGAGAGAGAGGGAGAGATAATGTTGTATTTGTTATTGTTGGTGGTGGTGAAGAGAGAGTGAGAGGGAGAGGAAGAGATAGCGTTGGTGATCGTGCTGGTGGTGAGGAGGGAGGGAGAGATAGTGTTGTTGTTATTGGTGGTGGTGGTGGCGAGGGGAGGAAGGGATAGAGGGAGACATGGTGAGGGCTGGCCGTATCATGATTCAAGACTTGGACGTGTACTCTTGGCTCAGTGGTTCTCCTAACACTCTCCTCAAGTACTCAGTCAGGTATGGTATGACCCAGGATGTCACTCTCACTCGTATTCGCTCTCATTCTCAGGCACTCACTCGCATATACTGTCACTGTCACTCACTCTTACTCGCATTTGCTGTCACTCAGTTTACCAATCCCAAATATTATACGGTGTGCCTTCATATAAACATATATATTCATATAAACATATATATGTAATTTATCATGGATTGCATTACATTTACCGAAAAATGAATAAATAAATAAAATAAATTAGAGCAGGGAGCCTGTACAGTTCATGTTAGCCAGGGTAAGGGGTTTGATAGTATACTGTGTTGGTAAATCTAGAGCAACAACTGATTTCTCAAAACTATTCCAAGCAACAACAGGAAGGACACCATTATTTTTGGTTGTCCTATCCAGTTTCCCGGCATACTTTGGGGGAATCAAGGCGCTCCAATGTACCAAACGTATATTATAAACCCCCTTAACGAGAGATTCTTTTGAAGGTAAATAGATGGGCTACTAATTCCTCCAAACTATAGGCGATGCACGAAACAGATCCCTCATTAAAGTAACATTAAGGAGTCGTCTGGTGCCTGGTATATATAGTTAGGAGGAATCACAGACCATGCAATCCACCAACAAGAGAATCTCCTTATAAACACAATGTGAGAGTAGAGTGAGTGTCGCCTTGATGGTCTTGTAATTTCAATTGATAAGTGATGTTTAGTTGGCCTGGGTCACACCTCGGACACACCCACACACCCAAACACACCCTCAGCTCCAGTGACCAAGAGGAGAGACAGTGGCTGAGAGAACTATACAGGAGGAGACGGAGGGAACGAGAGGAAGAGGAGAGGCGGAGGAAGAGAGAAGCCGAGGCACGGAGACGCAGGCACGAGGAGGAGTGGAGAGGTCTGGTGGAGACGTGGAAGCAAGAAGAGAAAGAGAGACACAGGAAGGAACAACAGGAAGAGGAGGAAGGGGCCAACCCATCCCCTCGGCACCACCAGGAGGCCGCATATGACTGGTCAGGAGGAAGCTTAGTCATCACCTTCCTCAATCCACCCCCGTCTAAGGTCAGTCAGTTACTCACTCAATCAGTCCCTGCGAGTGGCAACATTAATTTAACATGAGCACATCGTTCCTTCATCCTCAGTTCTCTCGTCAATCACTCAGTCCGTCCGAGAGGCAACGTCCAGTAACATGACCACATCGTTCCTTCATCCCTCGTTCTGGGGACTTATTTTGCTGTGTTCGACTTTGCGGGTCACATGTATACGTCTGAAAACAGGTATACTGTAATATAGGAAGGAGGACGCACCATTTGACGAGAGGACGAAGGAAAATGTGCCAGTGTGAGACTAAAAAGAAATACATAGAAAAGTTTGCTTGTCCCTCATCCCCCTCCCCACTACTGTAGCATCGCCGTTGTCTGTGATGTTGTGCTCTCCTCCCTGTGTGTTGTAAATTAAGAAGTGTTTTATACCCATTTATTATTGTTTGAACTGCTTCCCGTCTGTGTGCTGCGTGTTATAATGTGTTTGAGTGGATTAATTTACGATGTTTTCAAGTACTGTGTGAAGTATGACAAGGGGGTCATTTGTTGTGGAGTCTACATACATATAGCCTTTTAAACACTGCAACAAAACCAAACCCGCTACTTGTATATTGAAGTAGTGTGTGTTCTGGTGTAGCCTGGATGAATCACTAGCCCTCAAAATAATATACCCACAAGGAATGATCCCCTACAAGTTTTAATCATATGAGTGTTGTGTTTTCATTATTAATTATTTGTGTTTGCAGTATATTTATTTACATTTCTATGCTCGATGCAAGACCCGAGTATGATTTTCTTAACTTGCATGAGTGTTATAAGTTGATTGATTTTATTCTATACTTATTATCAGAGTATATATTTATGTGTGATTATAGTGTTTACGTTTCTTAGGATGTTTAGCTGTTTTTATTTTTAAGGTCTTATTGATTTATAATATTTGTAAGAATTAAAATTATGGGGGAAATGACAAACTTTAGGGAACGTTAGGGTCCTTTGAGAAATTTTAGGGACAACAATCCTAATTTTGGTGGTCCTAGAGAGGCTTTGTTATATTAAATACTCTGTCGCTTTGAAAATTTATGAAGCTCCTTTTTTATTTCTATATATACAATTTTTTTTTGTTTACGTTCACGGTTGCTAATGTGTCCTTGCTTCATCATCGTCTTTCGTCCCCTTTATCGTTACTCGTCCGTCTCCTTCCCCCCCACACCTCACGAACCATGATCATGAGAGTATAATAATTCTGTTGATCTTGTCTGGAACACTACCTACTGTATCTTCATCCATCTTTCCCAGCACAGAAAAAGGAAACATATAACTTGGTCCCCTCCCGTCACTTTCTTCCTTTACACACACACACACACACACACCTGGTACCCTTTACATCACCATCCCTGCCAACATCTCCGAATGCACCTTCACATATCAACCTCTTATATCGTTAGTGTGTGTGTGTGTGTGTCTGTGTGTGTCATCCGATCACAAATATCGTGTGTGTGTGTGTGTGTGTGTGTGTGTGTGTGTGTGTGTGTGTGTGTGTGTGTACTATACAATCTGACACGAGAGACGATGTAATTTGAAACGGTCCCCACATACAAAACGAACGGATACTTACACTTCACTCAAATAATACAACTCTGATTTACTCGTCATCATTACCAACAACAACAACAACTTTAGTAAATCCACCCCAGGGTTTTTAAGGATGTAATACACTTTGGGTACACTAGAATGCCTTGACTCCTTCCAAAGTATGCCATGCAGGAAACAGGACAGGAAGTAAGAAATATAATGGTGGCCAAATTGTCAGGAGGAAGAGTTTGGATGAATCAGTTGCGCCAAATTTACCACCAACACTGTAATACACTCTTACTTAAGGGGAACTTCTCTGGTTGGTAAATTGGAAGGCTACTGATTCCTCCTAACTATACTAAAAAATAGATGCCCTCAATGGTACTGATATGGAATCTGTTTTGTGGCGTATTTTGGAGGAATTTTTAGAGACCTACCAATTCACCAACTAAAGAATATTTCCACTGAACTAACAACACTCACTCCCGGCATGCGTGTAGTTTTTTTTTTTTTCAATTTTGTGGGTCTAGGTTAGGTGAAGGGTGCCAGCAGGAAGTTGGGAGGAGTGCCACCACCACCAACACCACCACCACCACCACGGGTCTTGTCACTGGGGAGAGAGCCAACCTAACCAACCACATGCCACACTCACCAAGCTATACTATACTCACTCTTCTGTCTCACGTTTTCCGACCTTCAAACTCCCTAATGCAATATAAGTATTGATCAGTTCTCTCCGTCTTTCGTTTTGCAAAGCTGTTTGACTCTGAAACACTCTATCATCATCTATCACTCTTATTTTTTCCTTTACTGCGACTTATGCTTCTTCAAACGCAGTGTATCTAGGCATCTCGAATGAATTTGGACATGGTGTGGGTCCTCTATCATTCTTATTCATTGCACAGGTGAGGATATTAATTTAAGCCAAGTTCCTGCCTTTGGTATATACTCACCTTCCTCAATATAGATGGAAAAGTGTGAATGGAGTCTTCCCCTTCAGTCTTCATATATTGGAATGGGTCGCGTGTTAGCTCAAGTGTTGTTACATAGTGAGTGGTGTATTAATCAAGTTTTTACGTGTTTAGAGCATTGATTATACAGGGTGTATCAGTAAGAAAAATGTAACTGTATAAAGTATAAAAAAAATATATGCCTGATGATATTCGTAAATTATAAAACCTTACAAAGGGAATACAAAAGACTTTCGTCCTAGAGAGTATAAATACATAAATATCATATTGTTAGTTTCGTAAAAATAAGAGCACATACGATTACATAAAGAGTGAAGATGTAAGAGAGAGACCACGTTTATGTGTGATATATGTAGAGTAGTAAGGGATGTGGACGAGTTGGAAGGGAAGGAAAACAAACGTAGAGAAGTTAGCACAGATGTGGGTACAGAGAGGGACTATATTGCACCAGGTGTTGTACTGATTGTCGAGAACATTAAAGAGGGAAAACATCCAGTCTTATTGGTAAATTGGTTTGGCTATATACGAATTACTACAACCCATACCACGAAACGAACCTCCCCCAATAGTAATACTAAGGTGGTTTGTTTCCCGGAGTAGTTTTGGCGAATCTGTAGCCCTCAAATTCACCAATAACAAGAGATTTTACCCATGAGTAGGTTTCATCTCTCGTAGGGGAATTGGAGGTCAACTATTTTCCCTAAACTCATCTAGACAACAGACTATTGCCCCTCAGTGTTCGAGTATTATGTATAGGGGATCTGTTTTGTGACGTAGTTTATAGGAATTAGTAAGTAGCTCTCCACCTCTCTGCCGACAACACAGATTGAAGGTATACAAGTTATGCGTCACGGTGTGGAGGGGAGATACGTCACACACACACAAACATAAACACACACACACACCGAGGGAGAGGTAGACACACACACACACACACACACACAGGGAGGAGTAGCTACACACACACACACACACACACACAAGGAGAGGTAGCTACACACACAAACACACAGACAGGCAAGGGAGTGATCACGTTACACCTGTTACGTCGTCTAACACAAGTGCCAGTACGTCTTGGGTTGCCACCACTACCGTGCACCACAGTCATCACTCTCCCCCACCCTAAACACACACACACACACAGGGAAGGGTAGCTACACACACACACAAGGAGAGGTAGCTATAGACTCACACACAGGGAGGAGGAACTACACACACCCATACACACGGCTCTTCCTTATCTCCCCCCCCCCCTCCACAGTCTCACGCACACTCTGTATTTATCGCCCTTTAAATTCTTCACACACACACACACACACACACACTTATTTAGTAGATGTGTCCTATTTCGTGGCGTAGTGTGAATGAAGCTATACAGTAGCCCTCCAGTTGGCCATCAAAAGAGTGTCCCCTTAAAATTTCCCTCGTAAAGTTCCTTATGCACTTTTCACTCATATCTCACTCTTCTTCCTTCTCCTCCTCCTCCCCCTCCCCCTCCCCCTCCCCCTCCCCCTCCCCCTCCTCCTCCTCCTCCTCCTCCTCCTCCTCCTCCTCCTCCTCCTCCTCCTCCTCCTCCTCCTCCTCCTCCTCCTCCTCCTCCTCCTCCTCCTCCTCCTCCTCCTCCTCCTCCTCCTCCTCCTCCTCATGCCTTTCCTTTGGCACTCCCGAATATCTTTATCATGTCAGTATATACACATTCACTTCACTGTTGTCACGTCATGTTCCACCTATGCTGTATATCCTGTCATGTCATTCACCTAACCTCATTTCTCACATATGTATCATCTTGTCATTCACCAATTACATTTTTTTCTAAATTATTTACGCACTTCAACCATAAAATTGGAGATAAACGAGTCCTACAAATATTGCCACGAAACACACACTTATTTGGAAGGAGCTTATTTTGTGGCTTAGTCAGGAGGAATCAGAAGCCTCCAAATTTCATACACGATCACAGGGTCCTTAATTAATCTACTTAAAGTCCATGTTCCCCATATTCTTTATATATTTACATTTTTCAACCCCATTTTTATAAGTTATTTACAGTCATCAACCCCATTTTCGTATGTTATATACTTTGTCACACTCCATTTTTTATGTTATTTACAGTCATTAACTACATTTTTGGATGTTATTTACAGTCATCAATCCCATTTTCGTATGTTATTTACTTTCACCATCTCCATTATTGTTTGTTATTTACAGTCATCAACCCTATTCCCATATGTTATTTACAGTCATTAACTACATTTTCATATGTTATTTACAGTCATTAACTAACCGCATATCCGTTTATTACATTGCAGTCATCAACTAATTATTTATGCTGCAGCTCCACTCACTTAATCTCTTCTTCTGTTCCTAGGCTTATTTCCTTCATCCTGCACTCCACCCTTCTCTTAAGAGCCACCTCCCTTCTCCCGCTACATTCCACCTTCATTCTCACCCCTTCCCCCCCCCCCACCATTCTCCCACTCCTACTCTCCCCTTCATCCTCTCCCCCACACACTCCATCTTCCACTCTCCCCTTCACCCTCTCCCCCCACTCAAACCATCTTCCACTCTCGCCTTCACCCTCTCCCCCCGCTCTACTAACACCATCTTCCACTCTCTTCCACCACACATACTCCCACTCCCTCCCCCACTACACCACACTACACCTCACGTCCCCCTTCCGCCCCTCAGTCCGCGGTGATAACTTAAGGACAGTGCATGAGAGAGCGGAGTGTAGGCTACTCGTGTTTGTCATCGTGGTATAGTTTGTGTGTTATATGGTTTCTGTGCTTCATGCGACGTGTAAACACCAGAACGAACGATTGCTGGATAGTGTGGCGATTTTTTGTTTTGTGAGTTTTAGTGGCGATTTCGATGGCGGAGCTGTGTGCTGTTTGTTGTTGTTATTGTCTGTTTTGAAGACTGAGGGTTTTGTGGATATTGGAATGCATTATTAAAACACGCAGTTCCCTTTGATCAAGTACAGTCTCAATCCATCACTAATATTCAGGTGTTGTTGAAGTTTCGAGTGTGTAGTTTTGAAGAGCTGTATTGGAAAATGATCAATGGAAATTTGGAAAATGGATAAGATAAGTAGTGTTCATACGTAGATATACCGATAGAGAAGAGTACGAGTTATGGCAATGAGTAGCATGGAGAGACAAGGAGGAAGAGGGAAATATGGAGAAGGAGATGGATCTGGTCACGCCCCCTTCCTCACGCCAGTAGTTGCCTCCATGTCAACAACCACCCACACTTCACCTTGCCTCACATACCAATCCACCCTGACCTTCATTCCATCAACCACGTGTACTGCAAGATACACCTCTTCGTCGTCACCAGGGGAAATTGTGCCGGGAAGTAGTAGCGAGAGAGCATCAGGCAGCGTGGTGAGCGTGAAAGAGAGAAAAATATCGCGTCAAATTTATTCCCCTCAGTTTGTCACAGGGTCGGGAAGGAGGCGAAAAAGTTTATCTTCGTCTTCGTGGAGGTTTGTGTCACCCCAGGATGCTGCATCACCGTCACACACACTCTTACCCAAATGTCTGTGGCCACGGAATGAAGGTCTGAAGGTTGTCCCAAACTCCTGCACTAGGGATGAAGAGTCCCAGAAATCATCCCCACTTCAAGATGATATTAACGCTGGTCGGACAGTTTCAAAGCCCAGCGGTGGATCATCTCGAGTGCGGCGTCTCTCACTAAGTTTTATGTTGTCTAAGTTCGCATCCTCAGAAGAAGATTCCCCTCCACCGGCGAGAGGGCTACGGAAGGGCACAGATGGAGAACCGTTTTCGTTTCCCACTTCACCAATACGCGGAAATGATACCAGTGGCTATTTTAAAAGACGCGCCACTGAGCCAGCTGTAACCCGAGCCACATGCACTACTACAGCTGATTCCGTTCCTCAAAGAGTCGGTGTCAGTGCATCAAAGAGAGGAGCTTCGAACAGTAGTTCCTGTGAGTTGATGTCTCTTTCTACTGTTCCCCAACCACGCCATGATAACACCAGTCAGTGCATAACTAGGACAATGGCCTCCTCTTCACCAAATGCTCCAAAAATGCAGAGGAAAAACGTAGAACGTTTACACCAATTCACTGACCAACCTGGATTATATCAGAGTGGTGATGGTGGGCAAATCATTGAAAGTACCACCATACCCAGACGGAAGATGCGGAAAATTGAGCAGCTTTCACGCATATACATTGACCAAGTTCCTGGAAAATGTGAGAGTGATGGTGGTAGGCAAAGCATTGAAAGCACCACCACACCCAGTCGGAAAATGCAGAAAATTGAACAGCTTTCACACAAATACACTGACAGACCTCCTAGAAAAAATATGAGTGGTGGTGGTTGGCAAAGTACTGAAAGAACCACCATACCCAGCAGTCGAAAAATACCAATAAGATATCAGAGTGATAGTGGTGGTGGGCGACACAGCACTGAAACCACCACCACTACCACCAGTAACTTCAGCAAGAGACATAAAAAGAGCCTGGTATTGGTAACTACCAGAGAGGCATCCCCTGGGTTGTTGTCCCCGGGGTTGGTGTCTCGGGTAATGAGGGACAATAACACACACACTAGCACTGTTGAGGTAAGGGGAAGAAGTTTTAAATTAATTCCTGGCACTTGCTATAGTTACTATAGTAACGAGTTAAATCAATGTTCTTTTCTTTTAAATTACTATGATAGACTGCAATGAGATTGGATCGTAATGGATTTTAATTAATGTGATTCAGCAAACACACACACACACACAATGAAGCCCATTATTTCTGCATCATCTTCAGATGAAACTGCCCTGACAAATTATTATGCAAAACTACAGCTGGTGACTTCTAATATTGAATATTACATAATTAATTCAAAAGATTATTTCATTCATTTATAGTCATGACTGTACTGTGATAATTATATATTGGGTGAAATTGGTAAGTTAATTAAGAGATGTTAGGAGAATATTTTTTTGCATGGAGTAGAGCTTTGTGTTTTAAATTGTATGGTAAGTTTTATTTTGATTTTCACTAAGTGTATTTTGGTGTGATCTAATGTATTTTATTTACACTAATTTATTTATGTGTAAAGATTCTTTTACCAGTTGCAGTACATATGTATAACTTAATATTTAGTTTGGTTTACACAGCATCAGAAGAAAATATTTTGGTTAGACGCATCCATATGTAGATTGTTTACAGTACTGAAAGAGTAAACACTTGTGTACTGTGTTGGTGTTATAAGCTATTCAACTGAACTGTTTGCTAAGATTTGTTCCGTAGTGTTTAGACTATATGTTTACCATGCATGTGTGACAGATTTTCAGATGTTTGCCTCTAACAATTACTATAATAAGCATTTTTAGAGTAATTGTTAATGTTATAGTTATATATATATATATATATATATATATAAATTATGTGTATAATTATGTTTTGTAGTTGATGAAAAATGACTAACGTCAATGTCATAAAGATTATCAGTTGGTTGCAGTCAATATGGTCAATGTTATCAGATTTTGTGTATGATTCAGTCCTCATTTCCTCTGCCTCATTTCTTGCAAACTGTTCTCACATTCATCACTTCCTTCAACTTTTTCAGTATCCACTGTACTCTTTCAACTTCCATGCCCACAGTTCATCATGAGATTTCTTACTACTTTTGTGCTCTCTTCCTCTGTACTTCATATCTTTGTTCTATTCTCAAACATCCATCTTTGCAACACCCTCATTTGCCTTATTCGTATCTTTCAAATCTACTGTATATCCATTGTACGTACAGTGTTATCTCCTTTTTTTTTTTGCCCCATATCTCTTGATCTTTAATAATATTTTTCTGCCCATTTCTCATCTGGTAATCTCCCATCAGGATTCCACAAGTAGCAGCAGCAGCAGCGGTAGTGAAGCTGAGGAAGAACTGCCTGTTCCACCAACTCCGCCACTCTTCAATGGTCGGGCCCTCACCAATGGCATCTCTCACCGCCCACAAGAAGAGGAGCTCCTGATTCACAGAGAGCCACAGACAAAGGAAGAGAAGTGGACCAGTCAAAAGGAGCAGATTACTGAAGAAGTTTATGTCAATGAAGCACATGATGATGACAAAGGTTTCTCAAAGGAAAACTTTGACAGCCTGATAGATTCATACAACAAGAAGCCGGAAGAGGTGCGACCAACCTCACCCCTCAGTGACCAGGAAAACTTGGCAGGGGTCAATGTCAAGCAGCTGGTAAGTGCCTTAGGGTAGAGTATGATTTTAGTAAAGTACAGTACTGTACTATATTTGGTAAGAAAATTTCCATGTACTGTATGTGGATGATTTTTTATATCTTTTGCAGACTGTGAAACAAAACTTATTATGGAGCATCAATTGTTGACCATGGTTATACATGTAGTGGGATTAATTATTTAGTTGGGAACATTATGATAATTAGCAGTTAGTAATATATAATGTTGTGCACTTTCTGTAACATTGTTGATTATTGTTTCAGGCTGTGTCATATCTTAGTGTGGCCCAAAAAGACAAGGGTCAAGCAAACAACCACAGGTGTGACATCCAGTCAGAAATAAAAACTGACCTTAATTCCAGTGTAAACATCAGTAATCTGGTAAGTCATAGTCATAGCCTTTGGTACTTTATGTACATGTTATTGATAGATTTCATATAGGTACAGTATAAAAAATTATAATGTATTTCTACATCTTACTGTTGAATACAGATTTGATAACCCAATTAATGAGTTGTTAAATGCAATTGAGATCTGAAGTGTATTACTGGTGTTATTCAGAAATAAGTATAAGAAGCAATGATAGGCTATACAATACAGGCTCCATGAACAGGTGTGCACATGAATTCTTGGTACAACCCAGATGGCAGATGATTCAACCTTCCAGTAATTAGTGACTATTGACTGGTGCTTGCTTACCACTGCTATCATAAATACTTGTACTGCCTTTTGCACATTTTCATGCATACAGAATTCTGTACAGTACATTCATGCATATCATTTATTTATAAGAGTTAATAATTATATGGAATGTATTACTGTACTTTAATGATGCAAGGGTGAAAGCTATTTCTATTATTTGTGTTATGACAAGGAAGAAAAGTAAACTACAGTTCAGTAATATTTATATTGTCATCTTTTTGCCGTAGGTTGACACATACACTTCACCACCTCGTGCAGCAACACCCTCAAAGCCAGATGACCTCACACCAGTCTCCTTCAGATCTCTGGTTAGTTCTTCAAAGTGCTTACTCATACATACTGATTACAATTTAATATATTCCATTGTTTCTGGTGCCTCCTGAATTTGACTAAAGATGTCGGAGAATCACTCCAAAGTTCTTTATACAGGACTGTATTATCTCATAAGAGGTAAAGTCTTGTTTTTATATTGTTATGGGTCAAAAGGGTTCAGGAGGATAACTGAAATATATAAGTACCGGTACTCTATTTCATTTTATTATCTGACATAGCATTTCAATTTAACTAAGTTCTCATTGTTATGTCACTGGCTGCACATGTCAGATAAGAAATAAAAGAGGGAATTGTCACTGCAATCAACCCTATCTATGTTATCTCCCAGCCTCGTGTCACTCCCACTTGGTATCAGTTGTACAGCTTCAGTTCTTGTGAGTAGCTTATCAGTGACAGGGAGTCGCATTCCTAACATCCACCAAATTTGCTGGCCGGTGTTGAATAGTGGCAAACAATACAAGCAAGATCTATTACAGTTATTTTACTCTTATTGGAAAGAGGAAGACAACAATAAGCAAGAAAATATATATACTGTACGTTAGTGCTGTTGTGTTCAGGTGTGTTGTCAACCCCTTCCCCTTCACTGATACTATTACAGGTGATGTGGAGGAATATATGAATTGTGTGGGAAGACATTTCTGTTTCCTTTTGGTAATTGTTACTAATGTAATAATGGAAGATAAACCCACATAAACCTATTGAAGCATAAGACAGAGGAACAATATACTGGACTGTACTTGCATTTACTGTACAGTACTTTGATTACAACTGTACTGTACTTTGAATTGGTCAAGTGATGATGAAACTAAGCTTTTACATATCTTTGGTGTTTGTGGAAAATTTAAAAGAGACTGATAGAGAAGCTGGAAGCTACTCATCTATTATTAATATAAATATATGATAGTGTTTGGATTATCATTGTCATTTAAGGAGTTTAATATAAAATAACAGAACCATATCATAAACTTTTTTCCAAGGCAGTTGCCCTTCTATGTCGGTTGAGTTTATACAATTTTCAATTGATATTATTTATGAAAATGTAATATATTTTTTTTACGAAGTTATTGTTTAGTCCAAATTCTGTGCTCATACTTAATGTTTATGTTGCAGTGTGCCTAGTAAAAGTAATTTTCAGATGCAATAACCAAGAGCACTTAGTGTTCACTTCAAAAATAATTGTCATGGAAACATCATTAACGTCACCAAGAGTCTACAGAATTTACATTTCTTTTAATGCGTGTTAGCTCAAGAACCCCCCCCCAAAAAAAAATAAAATAATAATAAAGCAAAGAATGAGAGAGAATGCACGGTAAAATGAATCATACACACTATGACTCCCATTTCAATCTCACAAAATATCCGTTAAGTGCCTTTTATAACGGATTTCATAATGTATTTAAAATGGAGTTGGAGATAAGATAACACTGTACCAGCATGTGCTATTACTGTAGGATCGGGTGAGCCTCGCCAGTCAGGGTGGCATTATTAAACAACATTGAGGAAAAGTTCTCTGAACCTACAATTCCCATTATTTTCCATTACAAACAAAGCAACGAAAAGCCGTTTTCTTGTTAAATTTTATAATAAGACCCTCAATCTCTTGGAGGCAGTGAGCATATTTCACTGTGGGTCACAGTCTCACAGACATCACAGATGTTTGAGATGTCATAACAGGCATTTGGTTTTAATTCTAGGTTATTTTAGTTATAATGATGATAAAATATGTCCAGCAGAAGCTCTAGGTTGATATGGCAAATAAATATCTTTCCTCAGATGAGGTCATGCCAGCGATGGTGGAGGCAAGGGTGTGTTTTATCTCTTAGTGCACTCAACTGTTGTTTTCACTCACATTGTCATAATATTTTGATGCACTTGTTTTTTGTTTGTTTTTTGTCTACCTACACTGAATGAAAGTTTATAGTTATTTGATGAAATTTTTATTTTATTTGTTAATATAACTTCTACTCTTCTAAGGAGTGTGTTCATATAATAATGAAGCACTAACAAAACCTTTTCTGTGACACTGGGTTTTTGTTAAACTCATTCAGTCCCTTTTTTTTAATTCACTTGGGTAGTTTAAATAATTATTCACTGAAGACTTTTAGAGATATCTGGCATCCCTAGATAATTTAATTACTGTAAGTAGTTATAATATTTTAGTAAAGGATAAGTGATGTCACAATACCCTGAGATATTATGAATTATAATACAGTACTATATAACTTAACTTTTCACTTAGAAGGTGGGTTGTGGTCTAATAGGTTAGGGTAATTGGTGTATGTGTTATTTTCTAAGTAGGCTACTGTACCATAGGATCAAACTCTGGAGAGGTGGATTGGCTGCCCTTCCTTGTATTATGTAGCTGAGTTAGACTAGTCAAGCTCTTCATTCTTTACTGGGTTAGTACAGTATTGTACACTTTGTACAATACAGAAACATTGATGTCTAAGGGAAGGTGCCAGATATTTCTATAATTGTTTGCAAGATAGTTAAGCAATTGCTATAATTTGGTAAAGTGTATAAGTGGGTATGAATTGGTAACATAGGGTACGTGTTTTCATAATTTTCATACTAGATTATAATAATAATAGATTATTTCTTTTTTAAATGCATGGTATTTGTAGATATTTTAATGAGAAAAAGGTAAGGAAATGGAAGATTATAAAGAAATACAATTATTTCCATCAGATTTGAATACATGTATAACTGTCATTCATTCAGCAAACATAAACATGAAGAAAAAACACCTTTTAGGCACAATAGATATCCAAATTAATTCAGTAAGAGGCATGGCTAACTTTGGCATGGTGTTTGTTGTTGTTTTATACATTTTCTATAATTGTGTGTTGATATATTTTCTTAAATAGAATACTAATAAAAATAATATGCTGTGATCATGACGGTAAAATTTTAAAGAAAATCACAGTATACTGTTGATGCTGACAGCATACTGTCAATAGGATGGATTTATATACTAGGCATCATAGCAGTTCAGTGTGCTCAAGTTTCAGGGTATCATTTGAATGATTCATACTTGAGCTCTGTGTAATGAACAGGTATTTAAAGTGTAGTATGTTTTTTTTATTGAACAGAGGAAATCATCATAGGAATTATGTGTGCTCAAGTTTAGGATATACTGTAATTTGAGGGACTTGTACAGGTATTTGATCACTGTTTAATGAAGAGGTATTAAAAGTGTAGTGTGTTTTTATTGAATAGAAGTCAGCGTATGAAGCGTCAGCCTCGGGAGCCAGTGGTGCGGTCAGCAGGCACAGCAGCAGTGGCAGCAGTAGTCCAGCTGGTGGCAGCCCTGCACCAAAGGAGGAACTAAACATTTCACTCCATCAACTGGTTAGTTTTCTTCTCATCACTAAAGATCATTGGGTTTAAGTTTCAGAGGGTATAGACACCCCTTGATTTCGATTCCATTTCTCTTTATCTCTTCTGAACTTTTCTTACTTTCCTTGTTTGTAAATGAGGGTCTGCTATTTCTTGAATACTGTACTATGCTACTAGGAATCAGCCTTGAATGAGTTAGTCTGCTTCTTCGTTCAATTTGCAGGACTCCTTAGCATTCAGAAAAACAAAGCATCTTGCCCACTTGATGCACCAATGTGGAATTAATATATTTTACATTTTAATTATGGTATGTGTAGTACAGAAAAAAAATAAAAAAATATGTATAATGAAAATTATATTGAAATCATGACAGATGTGTGGGTAAAGATTTGTCTAGTATAGCCTTCAAAATCATACTGGTAAACGTTTTTTTTAAGATTTTGTCAAGGCTAAATTTAACATTTACCATCTATGGATGGTAGGCCTAACAGTTTAAGCTTCTTTTGCATCAATTGCTTGACCTCAGTATTGCTAATTTCAGCGAGAGGAGTATTGCCGATCAGTGCAGGACGGGTACTCCCGCAGCCACACTCCATCACGGCCAACTCCTGACACGGGCATCTCCATCAGGCAGTTGGTGAGTACCTCAAGGGTTTTTATAGGTCTCAAGCTCTTTTGTACCTTGGAATATAGGGAATCTCTCACACTTTCCATAGATTCAGTGTGTTGCCTTTTCATGCTCTTGTTGCCTGACAAATGCACACAAGAATGATTATTTGAGAACCTTATTCTCTCATTAATTGTATTTTTGTTCTGTTACTTTCCATAGAACAGTAATTTGGTAAACAAAGTTGTGGAAAGACAAAATATATTATGAAGTAGTTTAAGTACTGTACTGTACTTATACAGTATTTGTATTATGGCATTTGGGTGACTCAGCATCTTCCCAGTAATTTTATGTAACGATTTAATGTTGTCTCGAGTTACAGTACTCTGTATTAGGAGATGCTGTGAGAAAGAAATATGTGAAGGAGATAAGGAAACTGGTTTCTACAGATTTTCAGGAGTGAAACATTTTCTTTGGCATTAAGAGTTAACTACAGTACTGTACGGTATACAGTAGTGTATAGTGTAGATGGTCAAAGGAGTAAAATTTCTCCTTGCTGAATGTGTGGGAGCAGGTGAGGTTAAGACTTAGTGGACTCAAGGGCATTTATTATCTTGAGCAATAATGATATTGAAACAAAGGTAGGTGAAGTTTTATCAATGGTAGCAGTGAGTTATAATAATAACACTGAGAGAAAGGTAGGTAACTTAACCAATATTTATCTCTCAATACAGTAGCTAAAAAAATTGTGTGGCGTGTTGACTGTATTGATATGCTGCTTGTGCAAGCTGGTGGAATGTGATATTGGATTTGTTGCATTGTTAACCATTGTTTATTGCATGCTGTGATGGAATTATGCACTCATTATTATCATTCATATTTCAGTACAGGTTTATTATTATTGCGAATATAATTAAAGTAAAATCTAACCGTTTAGATATACATGTATTAGGTACACAGTAATAAAGTACAGGTATTTGATTCAGCAATGATATAAATGAGTGCATGAAATAAACTAATACACTAAATTGAGTGTAGCAGAACTAATAAATTAAATTAATACAATAGTCAGACATAATGCTTTGCTCTGTAGGTTTTTTATGATAAGTGTTCTTGCTTTCATGTTTGACCCTATTCCAGTTGAATACCAGAAATATATAGATATATATTTAATAAATTCATATTTTATCGCTGCTTGCATTATTCATTGCTATTTTGTTGTAGAGTGAACCTTGTGTTCTCGAGGTTGCTAAAGTGTGAACTAGGGATAAGGGTTACAAACATTCTGATCTTGTTACATGTTTGATATAATTATACAGTATACAGTAAATTCCATATTATTGACTCAGAATGTACTTAGCTGAATACGACCAGGTTTAGTAGTTGTGTTCAGGAGTTGTTACTGACTCTAACCTAACCAAAAAGTCAATGTAGAATTGTAAGGAATACAATATGAATAAAACCGTTCTTAGTGATCCAAACATGGTATGGTATATGGATATGAAATGCAGCAACCCTTCTGCTTGAGTTTTTGCCATCACTAACCTAACCAGCATCATGACCATTGCTGTGAAAACTTGTGTGCACTAACAACCCCAGCCTAGCCCTAACCATTAACTGCGACACTTGGACATTTTTATTATGCATGCCAGACTCGGAGCATGAATGACCTGCGCACACTGGGGCGTGACTCAGGTCATCCCCTGATGGAGGGTGACCGTCAGGCTCTGGCCTCTGTCAACGTCAAGGCCCTGGTGAGTCCCCACATCAACAGTACACTCACTCACTCCATATACTGTATAGCACACAGATGGATTGTTATTCTTACGTATTATATTTAATGAATCAGTATTAGTAGATAATTGAAAAAGAAATTCCTAAACAGATATGCTATGAATGATTAACTTTATTGTATTAATGATTTAATTTAAATCATGTTATTGTAAGATTTCATGATCATAAGTCATTAAAATAAACTTAAAGTACAGTAAAGCAATGCCATTCAGTACTTTATTGGCAGTTGCCAGAAAGAATGAAAATTAGTATTTTGATTCCAGTTGTGAACATATATAGCATTGTGTAATGATATAACTCAACAAGGGTTTTCTGCTGGTGTTCAGACACGCAGCTTTTCTGACCTGACTCGCCTAAGTGAACCTCTGGTGTCCCCTCGCAGTCCCTCCCCTCGTCAACAGACCCCAGCTTTCTCAGTCTCGGTTAAAAAGTTGGTAAGTTTAAACAAAAAAATTGAAGTACCCAGAGTATGGCATGAAAGGATTAAATGTAATGCCTGTAAAAGTATAATGAATATTCCTTTGTGCTAAAGTAATATGTGTATGGCAATTCCTTCTTATTGTTTTGTTCGGAGGGTAGGAAATAAATACAATCATAAACTGGAGAATGAATGTTGTTAGATTACCACTGATAATATAAACAATAAATCATTAAGGTTAACTAAAGTTTTGTAGTAAATTAATGCTTGTAGCTTGTTAAATCAGTAGTAGCTGCTGCTTTTGTGTGACACTAACTGGCCAGTAAATTGTGTGACTTAAGGAGAGATGTGTAAGCTTGCATTAACTAATCCTCGCCACTAACAGCGCGCCAGCTACAATGACCTCCCCCACACCACCAGTCCTGAGCCAGCCAACCATACTGGGGCCTCACATGCCATGGTAAGTGTTTGCCTCTAATATTATACTTGACAGGAGAAGGAACAGGAGTATTGTCTAGGTGGTGAAGTTGTCATTGTGGGAAAAGTAACTAGATTTATGGTAAATATTCACAGCAGATAGCAAATTATCAGAAGTTGTATATGCTTGGCTGATGTATTTAAGTCTCCAAATTCCTTGGTGGTGAACTTTGAGCAATCACATTAATGATGATATCGACTGTGGACATTAACCATAGCTGTAGAAAAGTAATTATATATAGAGTGTACTACATTATATCCTTTAAACTGAAGCTCCAAAGTAGAAAGGAACATTTAATAAGTTAACAATGTTACCCTCCTTTGAAGTTTCACTAGTCAAAGGAAAGTTCATATGAAAAATTGGTTGTTAAGGGGATAGTATACTTGTGGTACATTGGAATACCTTGATTTCTCCAAAGTATACCAGGAAACAGGAACAGATTAACAATCAGAATGGTGGCCTGTTGCTTGTAATAGTTTGGTGAAATCAGTTGCTCCAGATTTACCAACCCTGTACTTCCCCCTTAATAAATGAAAAGTGTTCAGTCCCGTGTGAAGTGTTTGTTGACATTCTATTGGCTGGATTTCCATGTCAGTGTGCATTTGTGTGGTGTACCTGAATGAATTAAGGTAAGTTTCTTGATTTGTAAAGAGAACTGTTTACTGACAACAATGCATTTCTTAGTATAGTACAGTGTAGTTTATAGTGAGTGATCTGTGAGTTATCAATGGAATACTTTTGTAGTAGTTTCACGGTGTTCCTGCTTTACTGAACTATAACCTTACTTAAACCAAATTCTAAATACTGTATAGCTATTATTCCATTATCAATGCACAAATATAGTTGCATGTAATCTGTGTATGGGTTTTATGGCTGTAGGTACTTTACTGCGGATTATAAGCACAGTCTACTCTTTACTGAAATTTGATTCTTTTCTCATGATAATTAATTACTGGAGTCAAAGCTAGTTGTTGCGAGTTCTTCAGTGTTGATGTGACTGTTTAGTAATTGTGGCGTGTATGTTCTTCCCTCATGCAAGAAAACGTTATTGATTATTTTGCTAATATTTATGTCGTCAATCAATGTTAAAGTTTTTTACTCTGAAAATATAGGAACGGTCGGAATATTTATATTGACAGTAGACGGAGCATTTGGGAAGTAATAATAACTAGTGTATGCTCAGTGTTGCCGATTTATTAATGATAAATTATACGATTACTGTTAAATCCTGATAGGTACAGTTGTGGATGCATGAAACACACACACTTGAAATGGGCCCCTCATAGAGCATAAGGGAGAACACGTCTATGCAAACCACGTCTTGTCTTTCCCTTAATATGCTCCATGAGGGGCCCTGACTCCCTTGGGTTTGTTACATGTTTCCGCATCTGTACAAACCTTCCCGACCCGAGATGCCTGGATTAGCCCAAGGTTTAAAGAATAATGTATTCTTTAAACCTTGGATTAGCCTACATACAATACAGCAGTACTGTACTGTAGTAGTGAAACAAGGAGAAACGGGTCCGTAGAATTTTACAGTCACGAGATAAGGAAAGGAAAAAAAAAGAAGAATATGGAATCGAAGGACAGTTGAAGAAAGGAAAGATGCAGTCATTATTGTCTCGGATCCAAAGGGGCGCACATACATTTAAAGTCTTACACTCATCCATGCAGGCAATACACTTCCCATACGTTGGAGGGAGAGAGCGAGTGGGAAAGAGGTCTGGCGCGGGAAAGAAGAGATAACGAGCGTAATACCCAACCTTGTCCGAATTACTGGTATTATCAGATTACTCCCTTCCCCCTTACTGGCTGTGTGAATAATCCGGATATACACAAACACACCCAGTTATGTTGGCTACACGAAGTTTGCTCAATTATTAACTCTTGCCAAGCTGGGGTGAGTTTATTTTTTTTAGGGACCTTGTGATGTAGTCAGAAAATTGGAGGTAAACAAGTCCTTCAGTTATTGCCACGAAACACCACTTATATATAGTAGGAGCTTGTTTCGTGGCACAATTAGGAGGAATCAGAAACCACCAAGTCTCATACACGATCACAGGGCCCTTCAGATATTATCACAACACTCTGCAAATGTTAATATTTCTTTTCATTATTAGGAGTAAAATCTTTAAGTGTAGTGGAGGGCTATAGATTTCTTTGTACAATACCAGGAAACCGACTATTTCAGTGTATTATGCTGGGTATCTAATGTTGTAATAGTGTTTGGAGGACTACGAAGCCTCCAATACACACACACACACACACACATACACATACACATCAATAGGATTTCTACAGTCATTATTATACACTCGTTCCCTACACTAAAACTGAATCCCAAAGTGTAGCTGTTATAAGTTTATCTTATGAAAAAATCAATCCATTCTAGTTCTACCGTGGATTGTAAACGCAAGTAATGATAACATACCCTGTTGTCATTGCATTCCCTGTGTTATTATCATCTAATCCTCTCAGGTGACTACGGGAACAGAAAACCCGAGTGAGGCATCATGCGTCGCAGAGGAGAAAGGTAGTACGATCATTTGTAAGATGTCGTTGGTGGAGGGGGGAGAGACTGAGAAACAGACTGTAATGGGTTGTGATCTCAGCCAAACCCCAACCAGGAGTGACATTCGGGGGAACAGAGGTGGAAGTCGCAAACGTTCAACGGGGAAGGGCAAAGGGAAGGTTGGTGTCAGAGGATAATGATGATGATGTTGTTGTTGTTGTTGCTGTTGTTGTGTAGCGCTAGATTGGCTGCAGGTTATTGCGTGATACAGACTCCGTAGTGGCTACCGATCGATATTGTATTGTACCAGCCTAGTTATCTTATTAGTCTGCATAAATAAAACTTTGAATATTTACACCCATGTTAATTGTGTACCGATAATAACTTTGTACTTGTTAATTCAGTAGTTAGTAAGTTCCATTTTAATTACTTGGTAAATATTCGTGGATAACACAAGCATTATTAAACTGTTTAAATTAGAATTAATCAAAGAAAGAATATCATTGAAATGTGAAATACGTCGCAGGAAAAGCATCATATCAAGGGATTTATAGACATTATTTAAAAAATGGTTGTATTGTACTTTTGAGATGTGTGTTAGCTGACTTGTGTGCTTCCTTCCTTCCTTCCTACCTGCATGGGACACCCGCTCTCTCTCTTGTCTCCTTGCTCTTTACACACTCCGCGCCACTGCCTGCTTCACTGACCTGTGTGTCGACGTGCGTGCGTATGTGTTCACTGCGCCGGTGTGTGTGATTACTGGGCGGCTTGTGGCTGTGACGACCCTCCCACTCCGCCTCGCTCCTGGCCTGCCTAACCTGCTGGGTGCCGGGCCCACCGCTGCTGCTGCTACTGTTGGTGTTGGTGGTGACTACTGCTGTGCCGCCTCCCACTACCCGCCCCACCATTGGTGTTGGTTGTGTTGTTACCGGATCGTCACTTTTCCACGGTGTCATCACTACTGGTGTTGTTGGTGTGTGTGTTGCTGGTGTTGCTGTGTGTATTACTACTGACTGCACGTTGTCTGGTTCCTGTTTGCTGCCCCGTTGCCCCCCGGGTCTGGTCCTCTCTGCCCCGCCGCCCCTGCCCCGGCGTGCGCGTGGGCGTGGGCTGACCTTACGGGCAGGGGGGCAAGGGTCCCACCATGGTTGACCTCGGGGGGCGCCGCGCCAAGCCCCGAGCACCGAACACCAACAACAACAATAACAACACAAACCACAACAACAACCATGTGACGTCTTCTCCGCCTTCCAGATCCAGTGTTTACACCGGCGTCTCCGTCAAACATTTGGTAATGACGCCTTTGTAACGTTTGTCATTGTAGCGTCGCAGTCTTACATAACCTGTAGTGCGTCTTTTGTTGAAATCCGGGCCAGAGTGCATCGTTTCTATTCTAAGTTCTTCAGTGTAGTTGTATAAATTTATATTCCCGTAATTATATGCCTAGATTATGCATATTGAACAGTTGGAGTAAAAATAATTATAGTTTCCCCGTAGTAAGGTAACTCTTGTGTGAAATAATGTATTGTGATTTATGTATGGACATTATTTGGTTATATGGAATAGTGATATGTTCTTCAATTACCCTTACTGTTGCCTTCCCCATAACTCGAACAGTAATTATAGTGTTTTGTCTCTCTGTCTGTTGTGCTGCTCACGTGGATATCCGGATGGCTAATGTATGTATGTATCTACCATCAAACGACAACAATAACAACTCCTCCTCTTCAAACAACAACAATAACAACAATAACAACTCCTCCTCTTCATCGTCCTTCTCTGTTCATTCATCTATCGTAACTAACCAACCCAACTCCTCGTTCATCTTGTTCCTTCATCACTTCACCTCGATTGTGCCAAACCCAACCAACCTCATAAAACACACACACACACGCACCCTGTAAACTCTCTCCATCCACCTCGTCGTGTGTGTGTGTGTGTGTGTGTGTGTGTGTCAATCGCCGGGGTTAATTAAATACATCAGCGTCGAAGTTACTGTGATCAAACCCGCCTGTATGTGTCGCCCGAGGTGGTAGTGGGAGGTGGAGGTGGAGGAGGTGGTGTTGGAGGCGGTGTTGGAGGCGGTGGTGGAGGTGTTGTTGGAGGCGGTGGTGGAGGCGGCCAGCAACAGCAGCCCTACATCACCAAGGCCAATGTGGCGAAGCTCGTAAGTGTGGCTCGATTTGTAGTAAATGTGGCGCGACTAGCAATAATTGTTGTGGGACTCGTAAATTTTGGCGCGACTTGTAAATTTTGGCTCGGCTTATAATAATTGTGGCGAGACTTGTAGTACGGTAAATGTGGCGAGACTTGTAATGTTTCCCCTCCTCTTTCTCCTTCTGGCCCTTTCGTTGTTCCCACCACTGACTCACTGCAGATAAAGTTTACATGTTAGACGAGAGTAAAGAACCGAACCTGGCCATCTATTCCCTCCCTCGATAACTTACATGTTATTATTATTATTGTTGTTGTGTCTCTCTGACCCGCATTTTACTGCATATTGGCTGAATACCGCTGTAATTTAATCAGCTCGTAGTTTCTCTGACAAATTGACCCCGTGTGTGTGTGTGTGTAGTCAGGTATCGTTTCTCTGACCACTTGACCTCGTGTGTGTGTATGTGTGTGTGTGTGTGTGTGTGTGTGTGTGTGTGTGTGTGTGTGTGTGTGTGTGTGTGTGAAGTCAGTTTGGTATCGTTTCTCTGACCACGTGACTTCGTGTGTGTGTAGTCAGTCAGGTACCTTAGTATACTTGCTGTGACAAACTGCTAATAATTCTCTCGTATTATGTTCGCGACCCGAAAACAGTTATGATATTCCTTGTAAATGGTGAAGTCAAATTAGTGTTTATTATCGGCCTCGTTAGTAGTTAGAGTAGTAGGAATAGTGTTAGTTAGTAGAAGTGTTATCTTAATTTGTAAACCCCATTCACAGAGTAAATTTGACAACTATTATAACTTTCTTCGAGTAAAATTAGCCACTTTCTAAATTTTCTTTGAGTAAAATTAAACACTTTGTAAACTTTCTTAGAGTAAATTTTTATTAGCTACTACAAGTAAAATCATTATATTCCCTTGAGGTTGTAGTAAACTGTATTCCTATATTCCCCTGCTGTTGTAGTCTTAAAGTATATATCTCTGGGTGTTGTTGTTGTTGTTGTAGTGTGCGACATTCGTGGGTCCGGTACCCCCGCCTCCCGAGACTCCCTCCAGGCGATACTTCAGTACAGGGGTGTCAGTCGCCTTCAGGGTGAGTAGATGTTGGTGTAGTAAAGCACATACATATACATACACTGACGCATATACATACACAGATACCCAAACACACACATGTACACACATACCTTTACTCCTACAAAAATGTACACACATACATTTACACATCCATATAATATTATATACACACATACATTTACACATACATATAGACACATACACTGACACATACATACATACATATACACATATACAGTACACTGACATATACACACACATACACATATACATAATATTATATACCCACATACACACTCGAGTCAGTCCTCCTGCCCGTCACAACACAATAGAATCACTCTGCTCCATATTCAGCTTTGCTATTTTTCTCTGAGTGACTTACTCTATGTGAATCACTGTCACGATCACGAGGCTCTCCACGCTACCACAATGAAAGTCTACAAATATATATACTGTAGTTTTGCTTGTAGTTCTGTGGTCGAAAATTATTATTGTTTTCTTTTCTATTTCTTTGTAGCATAAGAAAAAACTACAGACATTTCATTAATTAATGTAGTTGTGCCTGTAGTCGAAATTTATAGTTTTATTATATATATATAAGCCGTAAAACCCAGAAAAAACCCTGTAGTTGTGCTTATAATTCAGTTGTCTAAAAGTATTACTATTATTTTTTTTTTTGATCAGCCAGAAAAATAATAATATTACCGATATTGCACTTATAATTCAATGGTTGAATAAAATACTAGTAGTGTGAGCCAGATTCCATCAGTGACTGCAAATTTTGGTACAGCCCGTGAGAAGACATACCCCCCCGTGACAAAATGGTACAGTTTTATTACGGACACATGAAACATACGCACCTCTTTATGTATTTTGTTTTCAACGAGCTTAGTGTGACCAAGATACTCTATATTAAAGTATACTAGATGAAGGTGTGTCTGTTTCATCTTTTATATCATCATGTTTTACCGTAGACTTGTTATTTTTCCTCCTTAAGGACTCTGTGATCGTCGTGTATGAGTATTGGAGTAGTTTTCTCATTCCTCCTGACTGTGCCATGAATCAACCTCCTTCCATATAGGCAGTGTTTCGTGGCAATATTTAAAGGACTCGTATATCTCCAATTATCCGACTACATCACAGGGTTCCTTAATAAATAATATCCTTGGTGAGAAATTTGCCTGAGCTTGTTTTGGTTGCAACGTCGACTTTTGTGTACGTGTGTGTGTGTGTGTGTGTGTGTGTTTTGCATGAATATAAAGCACTTATACTGTAGGGGAGAAACTCTTTTTTTTTTTTTTTTTGAGGATGTTGGTATTCACATTTCCAGTATGAGCATTAAGGTGTTGTTCATCTAATTACTTATTCCTCCTTCGTAGTCATATTACTAGCCCAAAATAGTGTTTTCTATTGATTTATTTCAGATCCGCTCCCAAAGTTACGTCTGCCACTTGGTTAAGGAATGTTGTAAAGTTATATTATTATTATTAATAATATTTTTATATTATTACTATTGTATTATTATTATTGTTATTATATTTTTATTATTATTATTTTGTTATTATTATTATTATTATTATTATTATTATTACAAATTATTATTATTATTATTATTACAAATTATTATTATTATTATTACAATTATTATTGGTTACCATATTACTGATTCATGGTGTCTGATCTTTATTCTTTGTTTCTTTTCAGATAATTAAATGATTTAACCATTACAACTCTGATAATATTACATTATGTTGTTTATCACATACATAACCCAGTACGTTGTTTTAAGTTTATTTTCAGAGATATAACCATCGAAACTGGGTAAAGAATATTTTTCGTGGGTTTTATTTATTGTATAAATTTATTAATTTTATCTTTAGTGGAAGGAAATGTTGGTTCGCTTCTTTTACAGTTAATTTTACGTAAGTGTTTGTTCAGTTAAGCTGGGTTTTTTTATCTTGAGTACCAAAAGTTTTAGGTTAGTTTTATTTGCTAATTGAGTTAATTTTAAGTATGTTAGAGTACGTGTGTTGTGAAGCTGATAATTATGTATAGGGGTCGTTTTATTTACGATTGAGTTAATTTTATGTATATAGTTAGGACCCTGTGATCGTGTATGAGAATTGGAGGCTTCTGATTCCTTCTGACTATGCCACGAAACAAACTCCTTCCATGTAGGTGTGTGTGTTTCGTGGCAATATTTGAAGGACTCGTTTACCTCCATTTTCCTGACTACATCACAGGGTCCCTTAATTTGTTTAGTTATGTTAGGAAAGTTGTTCACCTCGAGTACCACAGAGCCACACCAGAGGAAGCCAGGTTATATATTTATTTATTAGATTATTTAGGATGATTTTGTTGTAAGCATGAAGGGGATGATAGTACACGTTTGGTACATTATTAGAGTGACTTGATTCCTCCAAAGTATGCCAGGAAACAGGACCACATGAACAGAGATAGTGGTGTTAATTGATATAGTTTGCAGGAATCAGTTGCCCCAGATATACCAACACTGTACTACCCTCTTAATTATTATACGATAATTATTTTACTATGGCAATATATCAAGCCTTATTACTTTTTTTTTTTTTTTTTTTTTTTTTTATTAAAGGGATATTATAGTTTTGGCAAGTTGGAGCTTCTGTTTCCCTCACACTATTCCAAGCAACAAGTAACTTTAATTTAGTTCTGTTTCTTTGCATAGTTTGGGGAATATCGGAAGCCTCCAGTGTACCAAAAATATAGTGTTTCCTTAAATGTTATTATTACCGTATAAGGTTATCACACATGCTTCAGTTATTGTATTAATTTTTAAACAGTCACAAATAATTGAATTAAAACCTATTACATTTTCTGAGATTCATGCATGATTTCTCTTAAATTGCAAAGTCTGAAGTGTAATTTTTTTTTCTATGGTATAAATGTTAATGTTTGAAGATCAATTTTTAGTCACATGACGTTGTAGATTCCTTCGTAGTTGTTTGATGTGATTTGAGAGTAGTGTACAGTCGCGGCACATAATCCTTGACCAGACTTACCCATACACTCTGATCAAGTACACTGTGTCGCGACTGTACATTTATCTCTATATGTTGTTATGTAGTGTGACGGAATTTCTTCTACATATTCTCGTAGTTAGTTTTTCTGTGACTTGTGAATGAATGTTTTGTGTTGTTCGCTCCTTTGTTTATCATTTGCTTTGTGGTGTGAAAAAATAATGTGTTCGTCTCGTCTCCTGGTCAGCCTATATTTTGTGTTCGTCCGTCTTGTAATTACGTTATTTTTGTGTTGTTGCATGACTTGTTTTTTGTGTTCGTGTGCGTCCTTAAGTTACATGGTGTATGTGTTTATTGTGTTCGTATATTGGTCACGTTATTTTTTTTTTTTTTTTTTTTTTTTTTACGTTCGTCTTCGTCTTAACATACGTGATGTGTGTTGTGTTATGTGTGTGTGTGTGATCGCTCTTTCCATTAGATTTGTGGTGGTGTGTGTGTTTTACATTCCTACACATACACACACACACACACACACATACGTTTCTCTAGTGTCCTTCCCTTGATTACCTATCCCTCTCCATTGCAAACACACACACACACACACACACCTGTATTTTTACCTTCACTATATCTCTCCCTCCCCTCCGTTGCACACACACACACACACACACACACACACACACACACACACACACACACACACACACACACACACATACACATACACATACACATACACATACACTTACACTTACACTTACCCTCCTCTCGTGTCCATACCTTGACTGACCTATGCTCCTCTGTTGTCTTTCTCTCTCTCTCATTACCTCGTGGCGTTCCGTAGAGGGCAGCGTACCAGCAACGCGATGACATCCTCAAGAAACACGTAGGGCCTCGCATCCGTTCCTTCGACGCGTCCAAGATGAAGAGCAAGTTCGAGAAGCCCAAGGTAGGGTGATCTCAGACGCCCCACAACTAACTAACAAACAATCAAACATACATTTGTTTTTATTAATCGAAGTCCTGCTGGTCAGTCTTGTTTTGTTTTGTGTTTTAATTCACCTAATAAAGTCAATTAATTGCTCGCTAATTCCGATCATTGATACCAGTGCCAGACCTCAGTTGTCTGTATTTTATTAATTGATATTTTATTTTTTATCCTGAGTCTTTCAAATAACACCAGAGCACTTGATGTGACTCTCTGACCAGTGTGACACCGCTAATGGTAGTAGTGTGTGTGTGTATTCGTAACCCACAACAACAACAACAACAATAACAACTAAATAACTAAAATAACTACCCTGCGTTTGCTTTACGTTTTATTTATTAATTATTAACTCGACGCTCAACCTTCCCCTCAACCCCATTTACTGAATTTGTGTTTTGTTTGTGCACCGCTGCGATAATGAATTTTGTGTTTGTTGAGGTGGTCATCTCTTGTGGGCGAATGGTAGGGCTACTAATTCCTACAGACTATACCACAAAACAGATTTACACTCTTATATTGAGGCACAAGTCTGTTTCCTGGCATAGCTTTGGGGATTCAAGCAAGCCTTCCAACTCACTCATAAGAGAAACACAATTATTGGCAAAGTGGAAGGTTACTGAATCCTCCTAGCTATACTAGAAAACAGACTCCCTCAGCGGTACAGATAGGGGATCAGATTAGTGGCATAGTTTGGAGGAATGGGTGACCTTCCAATTTACTAACAAAAGAATCTTCCTTCAACTTAACACCTTTGGGTTGAACACGACCACACAGTTCCCAACACACCCACCACACGTTACTGGCACATGGGTCTGTTGGCATCTATTTTTCGGAGGGAGAGTCACTTTGGGGGCCACATACACTCTACTTTAATCCTCCAAACCGTGTGATGGATGAGGGTTACTGTAGCCTCTATACTAACCGTGCCATGAAACGGGTCCTTCCTTCCTTCCTTCCTTGGTTGGTTGGTTGCTTACATCAGCGTTGTTTACCGTTACAGGACACGTTACACGCTGTTACACAGTTTTATGAAGGATCTGTTACATTTTACAGCACGTTTTAATTTCCTTCGTCTTCTATTCTTCCTTCTCGGTCCTAAGGTCATAGTATACGCACTCTCTCACACCTTATAACACGCTTTAATTTCCTTCTTTCTCCATCCTAAGGTACACTCACTCTCTCACACCCTATAACACGGTTTAATTTCCTTCGTCTTCCAACCTTCCTTCTCAGTTCTGGGGTCCAGGTGTCACTTCCATAGACCTTTCGTCACAGTAGCACAACACAGTAGTTTCCTTCGTCTGCTTTCCTTCAACCTCCAACCTTGCTCCATGGGATTAGTTGCTGTTATTATTATTATCTGTCATTGTTATTGGCTGTATTTTATTTATTTTTTTATTATTTTTTTATTAATAACCCCGAGTGTCGAGTTCTCATGTGTTAACATAATTATTAACCTGGATTATTTTCTATTTAAATATTACCTGTATATATGATAATTAGTTTGTCTCGATAACTATTTAACACTTTAAATTGTTAACTAATAACTCATGGTTCACGTAGAGATAAGGTTAGAATTAAGGTGTGTGTGTACTAATCGTATGTGTATGAGAGAGAAAGTGTATGTGTGTGAGTGAGTGATTGTAGGTGTGTGTGTGTGTGTTGCGTGTGTATGAGAGAGAGAGGGGGGGGGGTGAAGTGTATGTGTGTGAGATTGTGAGGGGGGGGGGTGAAGTGTATGTGTGTGAGAGATTGTAGGGGTGTGTTCATGTGTGTTGCGTGAGAGAGAGAGTGTGTGTATGTATGTGTGTGAGTGAGTGATTGTAGACATATGGTTGCGTGTGTGTGAGATATTGCCGTTCATCCGAGACGTCTGTACAATGATAACGTGTCCATCTTCCACACGCAACTCACTCCCATATAATCTCTCTCTCTCTCTCTCTCTCTCTCGGTATTCATAAGTTTCCTGGTTGTGTAAATTTTCGGTGCACATTGTCCTGGAAAGATTAAAAAAAAAAGGACCATAGTTGAGTATGAAAAGTGGTGCAACGGAGAAAATGATTAAAAGGAAAAAGATAAAAAGAGAGAGACGTCCATGCTATGAATGTGAGAAGTTTTGGTAAGATATGAATGAGTAGGTGTGAGGATGAAGGATGTGTAGGAGGGATACGTGTGAGTGCGAGGGGTGTGTTGGTGTGAGGATTTAGGATGTGTAGGAGGGATGAGCGAGGGGTGTAGGTGTGAGGATTAAGGATGTGTAGGAGGGATGAGCGAGGGGTGTAGGTGTAACAGTGAAGAACGTAGAAGGGGAACGAAAATGATGAAGTTAATGGTACAGAATAAGTTAATGTGTGTGAGGGGTTGTGTAGAAGGTGAGGGGAGAGTGAATGAAGGGTGAGGGAGTGTGTTGTTGTTGTTGATTATTAAGAGTATGGGTGGTGGTGATGGTGTGTGAAAGTTTACGTATGTGGAGGATGACTGTATTGTGAGTGAGGGAGAAGGTGTTGTGAGTGTGTGTGTGGTGAGGGAGAAAGAATGGGTAGTGAGAGAGGAAGTGCGTTTGATGAGTGAGAATGTGTGTGTGTTTATGTGGTGAATGAGGGAGAATGTGTACTGATAGGTGAGTGTTAATAAAAAAAATGTGGAAGAAATGTGTGAGAGAGAGAGAAAGAGAGAAAGAAGGGGGCTGTCTGGCAGGTGGGAAGTGAAGGAAGGGAGCGGTAATAGAAGGGGAACAGTGATGTGCTGCACCATTACAGTAAGGAAGGGGAAAGACAGAAAAAAATAATGACACACGAACGAAAGAGAGCGAGAGAGAGAGAGAGAAAGATAGTGTGTGACAGAGAGAGAGAGAGAGAGAGAGAGAGAGATTTTTCAATTCCTGTACAGCTCTGTTCATACATGTGTGGCCATATTTTGTTATCATGTGAGATAACAGTATTTGGTTTGTTTACCAGTCAGAAAGGAGAAGAGGAGCAGCCAGTTATCCCTGAGATGATTTGTAACTAGTACTGAAGAATCTGAAACTGACTGACGACGCCTTACAAATCTGAAAGGTGCAAATCTAGCCAGATAAATTGGAGGACGAATGAAATAATGTACTCTCTTATTAGACCCCGAGGGAACAAGGCCCCATAACGGGATGCAAGCTGGCAGGGCTGATGATGGGCTGGAATAGACTGATAGTGGACTGGAGGTGGGCTGGAATAGACTGAGTAGGCTAAAGGTTGGCTAGAATGGACTGGACTGGATTGGGTTGAAGGTGGACTGAAACTGTGTGATGATGGACTGGAATTGTGCTGATGATGGAATGGACTGGAGTTAGGCTTTTGGACTGATCTGGATTAAGTTGATGGTGAACTGGAATGGGCTTTGGGCTTGTCTGGAACTAGCCTGGCCTGGTGTTAGTATAGTAGTGGTGGTGGGGGTGGTGGTGGTGGTGGTAGTAGTGGCCTTGGTTAATGTTGCAGATGCTCCACTGTCACGAGAGAAATCACTCCCTCGATTTAATGTTTACTTTTCGTGCCCCCGTGGCGTATGAGTCTTTGTGGCCGGTGCGTGTGTGTTGATTACCTTCCTGTGTGTGTGTGTGTGTTGATTTCCTGTATGTGTGTGTATGTTGATTAAATCTGTGTGTGTTGATTACATTTATGTGTGTGTGTGTGTGTGTGTGTGTGTGTGTGTGTGTGTGTGTGTGTGTGTGTGTGTTTATTACCTTTCTGTGTATGTGTGTGTGTTGATTACCTTTCTGTGTATGTGTGTGTTGATTACGTTCCTGAGATTGTGTGAGAGTATTTTGATCACCTTCCTGTGTGTGTGTGTGTGTTGATTACCTTTCTGTGTATGTGTGTATGTCTGCGCGCGCACAATAGGGAAGCCGTTGTGATTTACGTTTCCTCAGTAGTACCCAAATTGTTTGTTGACTTTCGTATACAGTAGGTCAAGTAACCCCTTCTCCTCCTTCTCTTCTTCCTCCCCCTCCTCCCTCCTCCTCTTCTCCTCCTCCTCCTCCTCCTCCTCCTCCTCCTCCTCCTCCTCCTCCTCCCTCTTCCTCCTCCCTCTCCTCCTTTTCCTCCTCCTCCTTCCTCCCTTCTTTCCCTATCCAGTTGACCTATATGCGAACCCAAGTCAATTATGCAGGTTCCTTTGTGTGTGTGTGTGTGTGTATGTGGTTCAATTTTGGTTACATGTTGTGATGTATGATATTTTGTGTGTGTATGTATGGGATCTGTATATGTGTATGTTTGAGATTGTGTATGTATGTATGTACCAGCTCTATAATCCACCCAGCCGTCTGTCTGTGTGTGTCCTGTGTTCCATAGATGCGTGTGTTTGTGTGTTTGTCTGTCTGTGTGTGTCCTGTCTTCCCTAGATGCGTGTGTTCATGATTGCTGAAATGTTTAAGGAGCTTCTGCGAACTGTACACCAAAAGAGGGTATTTAATATTCACTCTTATAGCCATGCACTCTGTTTATTTACACACACCCACTCTCACATTCTCCTTAAAATAGTCTGCACTCTCACTCATTCTCTCACTAAGACACTGCACCTGCTCACTCTCACCTTAAAAGATTCTGCTCTCTCTCTCTCTCTCTCTCTCTCTCTCTCTCTCTCTCTCTCTCTCTCTCTCTCTCTCATCACTAGTCGCTCACGCACATCACCCATAGCTAAGCAATTATTGCCCCCTTCACCCATGACCATAGATATAGATATTCTACTTGATTCTACCCACACAACACGCTATAATATACGTTTAGTTGCCACATAGACCTCTCCACCAAGAATAGTAGACCATTGCCCATTGTATTAGATAAATATATAGTTTTATTTTTCGAGATTAACCGGTATATAGTTTTATTTTTCGATAGTATATAGTTTTGTATTTCGATAGCCTGAGAAGCTGCATGTTATTGCGACAACGTGGAAGGGATAATTATTTCCCCCGTCATCGAGAAAGTGATCGGCTGTAATCTCTTGTTGTTTCCAGCCCGATTTTTCGTTGCCTTCATGGCGGTAGAGGGACTGTCAGCACACCAGTAAGAATTGGTGTAATGTGGTATATACGGTTTTCTGATAAAGGTGAATTATGCATTCCTTTCCCTTTCTCCCTTCCTTCCTATTCCTGTCTCCCTTCCTTCCTATTCCTGTCTCCCTTTCCCTCTCCCTCCCTCTCCTATTCTTCTCCCCCTTTCTTCCGTTCCCTTCTCACTCATGGCATCTCCCTTACCCACCACACCATAATTCCTTGTTACACTCGCCTTTATATTTATGATAATTATGGGTCATTTTGCCTCCACTTGACACTGTAACTGGCTAGTCGGCTAGGGAACTATACGTACACCTCACAGCTTCCTTCCCTTCCTTTCCTTCCTTCCTTCACTTCCCTTCTTTCCTTCCTTCACTTCCCTTATTTCCTTCCTTCCTTCACATTCATTCGTTCCTTCCTTCTCTTTAGTCCTGCCTTCTTTTCTTCTTCCCTTCACCTCACCTCCTCCCCTCCCCTCCCCTCCCCTCCCCTCCCCTCCCCTCCTTTCATTTGTTCGTTCGTACGTTCCATCTGTCATTCCATTCTTCCTTTTTTCCTTCCATTCCCTTCGTTCCTTCCTTTCTTTTCTTACCTTCTTTCCTTCCTATAAAATAAGCAAAACACACACACACACACAATACATCTAATAGAATTTACACAGAAAAAGAACTTGTTTTCTTTTTTGTATTGAGCCCTGGGAGTGAATATGGGTGTGATTCCCGGCTTACGATATTGACACAAGCAATTTGAGCGATATAGTTTGAGTGCATTAGTGTGATGTGAATAAACAGAGGCTGGAGCCACAAGTAAACAAGAAAGTGAGACCTTGCGTGATACTCCCTGCTGTGGCACTGCTCTCTCTCTCTCTCTCTCTCTCTCTCTCTCTCTCTCTCTCTCTCTCTCTCTCTCTCTCGAATGACTTTTAGTAAGGAGAATTAAGATAAAAATCAATAAGAGAAGGAACATGAAAAAATAAAATGGTTTCCCCGTATCAGAGAATTTATATGTAATTTGTAAAGAAAAAAAAGGTTATTTTTCTCTTAAACGACGTAATAAACTATGACTATACCTAAGAAAAAAGAAAAGAAAAACAATGAGAATAATTTTTTAAAGACTCGTTACACTAAAGTTTTCCTTGAATATTTAACGCTCTGAATACAAAGGTTAAGATCACAGGAACGAAGCCTTTGTGTGTGTGTGTGTGTGTGTGTGTGGAGGTAGAGGAGGGGGGGAGGATATTCGTCTTAGGGTTTAGAAAATCGAGCCCCTGAATTGCATCGCCATGAAACCAGAAAGCAATATATTTCGTTCCCATCAGGATGAAGGAAACGTCAAGATGAGACGGAGGAGTTAACGTCAGAGAACACAGTCATGATTTGATCGACTGTTTCTGTGGTTTTTGGTGGAGAAGGTTTGGTTTACTGGACTGTTTCTGTGATTTAGGTTTACTTTGCTTATCTGGTTGGCTGTTTCTGTGGTTTTAGTGAAAAAGACTGGATTTGCTAGACTGGTAGGCTATATTTATGATTTATTTAGGATCAAGTGAGGTCAAATGGCTAGAGATATACTATTAAGAGACTGGATTTACTCGACTGGTTGGCTGTTTCTATGTATGTTTGTGTGATAATGTGATGTCAATATGCTAGCTACAGGGTCAAATGATACTCTGAACAATACTGTACAGGACCACAGATATACAGTTAAGAGCTTGACTGTTTATTGCCTTTGTGTACTGTAGGTGTATAAATAGGTATAGGTGACTTGGGGAGCGATAGGTATAAGTAGGTGACCATTACTGTATCTATACGTTATCACCAATCTTTAAAAATATATACTGTATATAAATAGTCGTATCTACTTAGGCCTATTGGTTTACAGTAAGCGTGACTTGTTTGTTTATTGCCTTCGTGTAGGTGGATGGATGGCCCCTTCATTCCTTCTTCCTGATCTGGGGATGTGTGTGTGTGTGTGTCATGATGGATTTTTGTGGTCAGGAGTGTTTTATACATCTTTCACTTTCCCTTGTATTCCTCGGCATCAACTTTCGTCTTCAGTCTTATGGTGATTTATGAGTACAGTGACCTGCTACTATGTGTTGAAATCTCTACGGGCATACTTAGTGAAACATAACCAGTTAACCATGGTATTGGAAACAGCAGAAAATTAAACAAATGCTTAAAAAAAACTGTTTCGTATGGTATCTGTGCACGTAAGTAGATGTATATATTTTAACGTGCATACTTTCTACACGACGTGCCTCTTATGATTGTGTGTGTATACGTGCTGACTGTTGTGTATGTAAGTTTTTTAGCGTTTACGTACACAAGCTCAAGTGTTCCAGTGTTTTTTGTGTGTGTTGTTTTTCCCATTGCTTATGTGCACACGCCTGTAGCCTCCTGCCTGCATGCATTTGTATTATACAGAGATAGGTTAGCAGACTACATTAAATTATACTTTGTGAAGTTTGTGATAATACAGACTTGTTATCCGTCGTTATGCATTTATGGGATATGGTTTTCTTTTGCTTTTGGATGGATTAATCTCTGCTTGCGTCTCACTCACCAAACCTACCCACCTACTCACTCACTCACTCGCCTACTCACTTACCCACCTACCTACTTACTTACTTACCCACCAACGTACTCACTCACCCACCTACCTACTCACTCACTCACTCGCCTACTCACTCACTTGCTTCCCTGCTATGTGTGACCTGGAATGGCTTTGACCTGCTTTGACCTGGAATGACCTGCTTGTGACCTTTGACTTGGTGGTGGTGGTGGCTGCTCTACAGGACCCCTTCCCTCTGTACTCCCTCTTCGACAAACACGACAACGTAAGTACAGGGAAGAATATTTACAAATTTTCGAGTATAGGAAAATAATATACTGTAGAGACCAATGTTGTTGTGCATTATTTATTGTTCAGTGCATTGGTGTAATTTTTTGATGCGTTGGAACGGGATACTGGTGTGATTATTTTATTATTACTATAGACGAATGGATTTTATCTTTACGATGATGATGATGATGAGAGAGAGAAAGAGGCACTAGGGTATGCCGTGCTCAAATATAATAATAATAATAAGACAGACTCTCTCTCTCTTTGCGTGTATCTGTGAGTATCCTTGCGTGTGTGTATGTATGTCCCATAAATACCCTCCCTCCATACCAACCAACCTATACCTATTTTTCTCGTGATGTGACCACAGTTGTAAGCTCTCTTGACCACCCCTCCCCTCCCTTACCCCCACACCACAATCCCTCCCTTCCCTCCCCCCCCACAATCCCTCCCTTACCCCCCCAACCACAACCCCTCCTTTACCCCCATAACCCATTCCATGTTACTCCCACAAAATCATCAATATTTTCATTGCATTACAGTACACTTATATATCGTAATCTCTCTCTCTCTCTCTCTCTCTCTTTCTCTCTTTTTCTCTTTCTCTCTCTCTCTCTTTCTCTCTCTCTTTCTCTCTCTCTCTCTCTCTCTCTCTCTCTCTCTTTGTGTGTGTGTGCGTGCGTGTGTGTTTATTTCCCGGCATACATTGGGTTGAATCAGTGCCCCTCTAATCCCCCACAGTAGATAACTCCCTCCCCTTCAAGTGAGACTCAGAGGCATTACATGGCTGAAGATAATAATTTGAGGGGAATCCGTGATGTGTGCGTGTGTGTGTGTGTCAGGGGTGGGGAAGGGGGGAGGGGGGTAAGGGTGTGGAGAGTGTGAAGGGGTAAGGGTGAGGTCGGGAAAGGGAGGGAGGAAGGGTAAATGGATGGAGTAGGTAAGATAGAGAGAGAGAGAGAGGAGGGGGGACGACAAACGCAGAGAGGGGAAGATAGAGTGAGAGAGAATGGAACATGTTTCAGGCGTCACGCTATCTTTCTTCCTGTCTCTCTCTCTCTCTCTCTCTCTCTCTCTCTCTCTCTCTCTCTCTCTCTTTCTCTTTCTTTTTCTCTTTCTCTCTCTCTCTTTCTCTTTCTCTTTCTCTCTCTCTTTCTCTCTCTCTCTCTTTATCTCTCTCTCTCTTTATCTCTCTCTCTCTTTATCTCTCTCTCTCTTTATCTCTCTCTCTCTCTCTCTCTCTCTCTCTCTCTCATATAGCAATCTTAATTGACTTTTTCTCATCCATTTCTCCTTCATTCCTCACCCCTCTTCCTTTCTTACTCCTTTTCTTCCTTCCTCACTCTTTCATGCACCTCACACTCCTCTTCCGATCCCCTCCCTTCCCCTCCCCCACCTTCCCTTCCCCTCCCCCACCTTCCCTTCCCTTCCCCCCCTTTCTCATCTCTTCCCTTCTAACCAACCTTATTTCTCCTCCCTTTATTTCTCCTTTCCTCCCCTCATTTCTCCCTCCTCGTCCACTAGTCACTTCCCATATCTCTCCTGTCCTTCTCTTTAACTCCTCCCTCTCTCTCCTCTCCATTTCTCTCACTTTCTCCTCCCTCTCTCTCCTCTCCATTCCTCTCACTTTCTTTTCTCTCCCTCCCTCCCCACCCACCCACCTGCGTCCTTGACCCCGTTCCTTCCCCCCCCCCCCCCCCCACCATTTGCCACACCGGTTATTTAATGGTAATCATGTCTTCCCCGGGTCTCTCTCTCTCTCTCTCTCTCTCTCTCTCTCTCTCTCTCTATATATATATATATATATATATATATATATATATATATATATATATATATATATATATATATATATATATATATATATATATATATATTACTCCTTCGGTTCCATCATCTTTTCTCTGTTTATTGACCATTTTTTCTTTTTGAAAATCCACCCATCAAAATTAATGCATCTTTCTCTTTTAATTTATCTCCCTTTACGCCTTACCTTCCCTTTCCTTTGTGTCCCATTACAAACTCCCCAAACTGAATGTATGAGATGTATGAAGTCTTAAAGAGGAGGAAGTACAGTGTTTATGTATAATTCTGGAGCAACTGATTCCTCCAAACTATATATTCCAAGCAACAGAACACTATTATTGTTTTCATCTGGTCCTGTTTCTTGGCATATATATACATTGTAGGAATCACGGCGCTCCATTGTAATAAAAGTCAATTTCCTCCTTAAGGACCCTGTTATTATGTATGAGAGTCGGTGGCTTCTGATTCCTCCTGACTATGCCACGAAACAAACAAGCTCCTTTAATATGATTGGTGTTTCGTGGCAGTGATTGAAGGACTTACTTATAATCTCTAATTTTCTGACCACATCACAAGGGGCCCTTAACAAACTGGAGGGAGATTATCTGTGCTTGAGAGGGTTTATGTCAAGAGGTTTATGAGGAATGGAAAGTAAAGACATCAGCACACAAAGTTAAAAAAAAAAAAATCGAGCAAGAAGGATCTGATGTTTCTCTGTAAGTAATGGATACAGCTCACTCATGATGCCCTGGGAATAAAGAAGCCATTTTTCAGTATCTGTTGTCTGAGATGTGTAAATATTTCACGCGAGAATTGATTTTTTTTTTTTTTTTTTTTTTTTTTTACGTACCAAGCAGAGTAAAGTTAATTGTGATGTGTTTTGAGTAATGGGTTCATGTTGACAGTTATGGGACTATGTAATGTAGTCAGAAAATTGGAGGTAAATGAGTCCTTTGAATATTAATGCCATGAAACACTACCAATATGGAAGGAGCTTGTTTCGTGGCATAGACAGAGGGAATCAGAAGCCTCCAATTTTCATACACGATCACAGGGTCCTTAAGTGAACGACATGTGCGGATGGAAAGGAAAACACAGGAAAAACCTCAGATTACTCAATTCTCCATAAAATTACTGGCTACATACATGAAACCTATTCCAGAGAACCTAAACAAGAAAAAGAACAACAAAATGAACGTTTGAGACATGTTTGTTTTCGCAGATGTCCCCAGCAGATTTATATGTTGGCAGATGTTACGTGTGTGTGTCTTTACAGGTGTCCCACAGTCCATTAATGGTGATATATTATTAAGTCTCCAAGTCAGCAAGAGTTATGGTGACAGATGTTATGTTTTCGCAGCAGGTGTGTCAGGTGTCGAGTGACTGCCGACAATGTGGGAAGCAGGTGTTCCAGATGGAGAAGATCGTGGCAGAGAAAGCATCGTGGCACAAGAACTGTTTCCGATGCAAAGAGTGCAACTGTCTCCTCACGTCAGTATCACCTTCTTCTCTTTCAAGTAGATAATATTATACTGTATATAGGCCAGTAGAGAGATACTGCATTTATATTTATTTGACGCTACACTCGCGATCCAAAACTTGTATCCAGGCTTGCTTCGAATATCCTGATCGATTATTAAGCGAGCTCAAGCTAATATGAAACTGGATAAGTGTTGTATTTGGTTCACTAGTATGTCAAGTGTTTCGAAATTTCAACAAAACCTGTATACAAATTTTGGATTGCGAGTGTATTCCTGATTTGACTCTCATGGTTATTCCTGGTCAATCCATTAATTAAAATTGTGTTGTCATATTCTACCCTGACTGATTGAATTTGTTGTTGGTGGTGGTGTCCTGTCCTACTCTCATTAACTTTGACTATGTTGGTTATTCCTGGCCAGACTGGAGACGTACCAGAGTCACGAGGGTGTGTTGTACTGCAAGCCACACTTCAAGGAACTCTTCCGTCCCAAGGTAGTCGTTGAGGATGAAGCTGAGGCCCGCAAGGAACGATGTGAGTACAGAATATTTTGGGTTACCTGTACAAAATAATCTTAACATACACCTGATTACCTGTATATCTTTGAAGTACATTTTGTGTAGGTATATATGTATTTATATGATTACTGTTATATTCAAATACCGGTACATATTATTTCTTACTTTCTTACACCGGTATTTACTGTTAGTGTAAGTTAGGTATTGATTTTTTTTTCACAGTGTTAACATATAGCTTTATTACTAGACTCCATCCTGTTAATACAAAGAGGGAAGACAGTAATGGGTGGTGGTGTGTAATCCTTGATGGAGGGAGAGGGCCTTGTATATTCATATGGTATGTATCGTAAGGAGAGAATGGGGACTGTTTGTTTAAGTGACCCTGTGATGTAGTCAGAAGATTGAAGATAAATTGAGTCCTACAAATATTGCCACGAAACAGCACCTATATGGAAGGAGCTTGTTTCATGGCATGGTCAGGAGGAATCCGAAGCCTCCAATTTTCATACACGATCACAGGGTCCTTAATTAAGAGGGCAGTATACAGTGCTGGTAAATCTGGAACAAATGATTCCTCCAAACTATTTCAAGCAACGGGCCACCATTATTTTTGCTAATCCGGTCCTGTTTCCTGGCTTACTTTGGAGGAATCAAGACGCCCTTATGCATCAACCTAAAGTATACTCTCCCCTAAGTGTTGTATGTCTCAAAGGGGTATAAGGGAAGGGGGCTTTTTACCTAGTGTGTGTCTTCTCGTGTGTCCGATTAAGGGGGGAGGGAGAAGGAGGGGAGGGGATGGAGGGCCTATACTGCATTTTATTTATTTCTCCATTTTATTTATTTCTCCACTTACTGTTTATTTAATTAGTTCCTATCTCTTTTCTTCTCTATGAATGGTTTCTTAGTTTATATATTCATGTTTTCTTTTTTATTTGTTTATATTTTCTTGTTTTCTTTCCCTTTCTCTTTCTTCTTTCACTTTCTCTTTTTTTCTTCATTCCTTCTTTCTCTTTCGCTTTTTCTATTCCTTTCCCTTTCTCATATTCTCCTTTTCCCTTTCTCATAATATCCTCCTTTCCCTTTCTTTTCTTTTTCTTCATTTTTTCTTTTTCTATATATTCCATTCTTTCTTTTTCTTCTCGTTTCCCTTTTAATTTCTCTCTGTCTACAATGTGTCGTAAGTGAAGGGGAAAGTAGACATTAGGGAAGGGGGATAGGATAAGGAAAGGTGGGGGGGCTTGTTTTGCGTCGTAAGGGAGTGGGGGGGGGTCTGGTTTTGCGTCGTAAGAGGAGGGGGGCTTAGGATTGGGAAGAGGGCCCTATAGTTTTGCGTCGTAACGGAGTGGGGTAGGGTTGTCATGGGTGGCCTAGTTTTGTGTCGTAAGGGAGGGGGGGGGAGGGCAGCAGGTACAATAGATGGAGGTCCTGATTTTGAGTCACGGTGGGCGTATAGGCAGGAAGGAAGGAAGGAAGAGAGGGGGACCTGGTGGTTTTGCGTGTGTTAGAGGGTGCGTGTTGTGGCCTCATCATAAACCACCACCACAACCCTCCCTCCCTCTGCATTGTTGTGACCACCCTTACTTCTGCATCACCACCTCTCTCTCTCTCTCTCTCTCTCTCTCTCTCTCTCTCTCTCTCTCTCTCTCTCTCTCTCTCTCTCTCTCTCTCTCTCTCTCTCTCTCTCTCTCTCTCATTTACTATCGTTTCTTGTTCATTTTACTCGTATTATTTTCTATACAGGGAAAAGTGAAGACCAAAGAAAGTCAAGAAATCCACTTAGTCTCCTCACCAGTGAATTGAACATACATATAAATAATAAAATCTATAAATAAATAAATAAATAGATAGATAAATAAATGATAATAATAAATGGATAAATAATTCGATAGATACAAATAAAAAAATAGCTATATATGAGTGTAAACATGGCGTGACAGATTGCGTGGTACGTACAGGGTGGAGTAATGACTGACTGACTGACTGAACATAGATGGGTGGGTGACATGACACTGTATTTCCTGTATGGCAGAGCTAATGACTGTATTGTTGTCTGTCCCTCACTGTATGTATGTATGTATGTACAGTTATGTGCAGATGTCCGTATGTTACACCCATTTTTTCTTTTTTTTATCATGTTTATTGCATTGCATACCATACTCAGATTTAACAAACGTACGAACGGTCTTTCATATAACATATAATTTTAGGGTGTGTACAATACCTTGTGTGTATGTGTGTGTGTGAATTGGGATGTGACTGATTCCTGAAAACAATGTCAAACAAAAGCCCATGCATCTCAAAATACGAGTCTGGGATGAATCTTTAGTTTTTTTTTTTTTTTTTTTTTTTTTTTTAGTACCTCATCAACTCTAAACATACTGTACAAGAAATGACCCACTGAATCTTGCGTACATTACCGGGGCTTAAATTCCATACAATTTCATTTTCTTCATCCTCGAGTCAATTTTCTTCGTCCTCGCGTGTGTTGTGACCCAAGATTGGCCTTCACCAACAGATCAGCTGGAATGCCAATCATGTACCCGGGAATCATGTCGTGAGGGAGTGTTCTGATTTCCCACCCGCCCGAGTATCTGGTTTCCCCCAAAAGTTCGTGATGCCCTGCTGAGTTCTGATTTTTCGCCCAAGTATGCTATCTGATTTCCTACCCGGGTATCTGATTTCCCTCTCGAGTATCTGATTTCCCACCCCAAGTACGTGATTCCCTGCTGAGTTTTGATTTCCCACCTGAGTAGGCTATCTGATTTCACACCCGACTATCTGATTTCCCTCCGATTATCTGCGTGGCCTTGCACTCCAAAAATAACCCAACAAGTAAACGAATACCTCAAGGTGAAGGTCCTTAGTTAAAAAAAATACATAAATATAAATCCTTCAAGTTTAGACAAAAAAATATATAAATATCCTTTGATCTCCTGCAAAATAATGGGTGAAATTTAGGTCATCATCTCCTGAGGAATGGATATAGTCGTGATTAAGGAAAGAAACTCTTGATGGTGAATTGGAAGGCTTCTGAATCCTCCAAACTACAACACGAAACATCAGATCTTTGTATTGGTGGAAACATTTGGAGGAATCATTAGTCCCTCCAGTGTACCAGAAAGTGGTTTGGGTACATTGGAGGGACTTTTGATTCCTCCAAAGTATGCCATGCAGGAAACAATCCACCTCAATGCTACTACTAACAGGGAATCCATTGCGTGATATATAGTTTGGAGGAATCAAAAGTCTTTGTAATGTACCAAATAAGAAGTTATCTCCCATTAACGCCCTCCAAATTTGGTCATCAGACAGACAGACAGAGACGAAGGGAGGCTGATTATTTCCCGACCTATTATACATCATTATTATCGTTTATCCCGGCGGCGTCTGGCAGTCCACACCGTCGCAACACCACCACAACAGAGCAGCAGCAGCAGTCAGACCCGCTCGCTAGACTGTCTACCTACCCGCCCTGTATACCGTCCTATATCCTCCTCCTCCTCCCTCTCCCTCCCACCTACCAACCAGCCAGCCAACTATAAGCTAACATCCGCCCTCTATGTCAGTCTCGTGTAGCCAGTCTCGTGTTTTGGACAGTGTTGTTTGTTGTTGTACTGTACGACTAGCCTATACGACTTGTACTTTGGGGTAGGGTGTGTTAGGTCTCGTTGGGGATGTGTTGTGTTGTGTTGTGTGTTAGTCGTTATTGTTGTGTTGAGTTGTAATATATGTTATGTGTTAGGTTGTTTGTATTGTGTTTTGTGTTAGGTCGTTGGTGTTGTGGCGTGTGTGTTTATTTTGATATCGTGATAGGTGTTGTGTGGTGTGGTACGTCACGGTTGTATGTGTTACGTCATTGGTATTGTAGTGTGATACGTTATTGGTGGTGTGTGTTTTTTTATCTGGTTTGGTGTGTGTGTTCTGCTATTTCGTGTGGTGTTAACGTCATTAGTGTTGTATATGTTGTGTAAAACGTCACTGGTGTTGTGTGTGTGTTCTGTATTTTATCAGTATTCTTGTAGTGTATAGCTTGGTGTTAGGTCAGTGTTATGATGTGTGTTGCTATGGTATCTGTGTAATGTTGTGTTGTGTCATGGCGTTATTTAAATGTTATTGGTGTTGTGTGTGTTACATGATTCCTGTTGTATGTGTTTCGTGATGTGTGTTGTGTGTGTTTCGTGATGGGTGTTGTATGTGTGTCGTGATTGGTGTTGTGTTGTGTGTGTGTCGTGATTTGTGTTGTGTGTGTTATGTGATTTGTGTTGTATGTATGTGTGACGTGATTGGTGTTGTATGTGTATCGTCATAGGTGCTATGTGCTGTACTGTGTGTTATCATGACGTCAGTGTCGTTGTGTGTTATAATGTACTGCAGTGGTGGCTGGTGCTGACGTTAAACCTTTCCCATGCAGTTATAGATCGGTCGCTCGAGTTAGTTAGAAGCGCCATGCAGAGTGTAGGAAAGTGACCACGTACCCATGAAAATGACTAGATTTTTTTTTTTTTTTTACTAAAAACCAAAACATCTCGCTCATTATTTTCTACAATCGAATTATTGTCACATATATACATTACATTATTATTACATTGTCACATACATAGCGTCCACCTGTTTGAATACATCTCGTGTCTTGTTGTCAGACGAGTTGATATATTAGACCAACAAACATGATAAACATACAGTATAAAATATTATAAATTACAGACAACACGCTCACTGTATACATAATTATTTACTCGTGATTAGAGGTGATTAAGATGTATTGCAGACTTGTCTCACGTGACAGGTTTCATTGATTAAAGACGCTAAGGTTTGGTCCACTAATTGGGGGCCACTGATTCCTCCAAACTGTGCCACAAAACAGGCTCCCTCAGTGTAGGTGCCGTTTTGTGAAGCGGAGAGGAGGAATCATTGGTCCCTATTTAGTTACGCATAGTTTTGTATAGCTTGAAGCTATATACAGTAGATTAAAAAAACAAAATATTTATTATTGTAATTATTATTATTATTATATTTTTTTTATTATTATTATTATTATATTATTATTTTTATTATTATTGCTCTTGTTCCACGTTGAGTAGATTACGTTAGGTATTTGGGTTGCGACTGTAGCCCCTCTGCAACATGCGTGCAATTAGGACAGTAGCCAGTTCTTCCCCACTCCTTCCCTTCCTTTCTTCCTTCCTTCATTTCCTCTTTCCTTCCTTCCTTCATTTCCTCTTTCCTTCCTTTCCTCTTTCCTTCCTTCCTTCTTTCCTTCCTTCCTTCTTTCTTTCTTTCTTTCCTCTTTCCTTCCTTCCTTCTTTCTTTCTTTTTTTTTTCCTTTCTTTCCTCTTTCCTTCCTTCCTTCTTTCTTTCTTTTTTTCTTTCCTTCCCTTCCTCTTTCCTTCCTTCCTTTCTTCCTTCCTTCCTTCTTTCCTTCCTTCCTTCTTTCCTTCCTTCTTTCCTTCCTTCTTTCCTTCCTTCTTTCCTTCCTTCTTTCCTTCCTTCTTTCCTTCCTTCCTTCCTTCCTTCCTTCCTTCCTTCAGTTCTTCCCCTGTCCTTCCTTCCTTCTTTCTACACGTCCCTCCTTCGCCTTCTCAATTATTCCATTAAAACCTCTGTCCCTCCTTCACCTCTTTCCCTTAATCCCTATATTCATTTCTACTTCCCTCCTTCACTTTTTTCTCCTCACGCTATACTTTCCCTCTCCCTCATTTCCTCTTCATCCCTTGCCCAACTTCCCTCTTCACCCTTTTCCCTATTTCCCTCTTCACCCTTTTCCCTATTTCCCTCCTCATCCCTTTCCCTATTTCCTCTTCATCCCTTTCCCTATTTCCCTCCTCATCCCTTTCCCTATTTCCCTCCTCATCCCTTTCCCTCATTTCCCCTTTACCCCTTTCCCTCTCCACTTTACCCCTTTCCCTCATTTCCCCTTTACCCCTTTCCCTCTCCACTTTACCCCTTTCCCTCCCCACTTTACCCCTTTCCCTCCCCACTTTACCCCTTTCCCTCCCCACTTTACCCCTTTCCCTCCCCACTTTACCCCTTTCCCTCTCCACTTTACCCCTTTCCCTCCCCACTTTACCCCTTTCCCTCCCCACTTTACCCCTTTCCCTCCCCACTTTACCCCTTTCCCTCCCCACTTTACCCCCTTTTCCTCCCCACTTTAACCCTTCCACAGGACAATGCCCCACGCAATCATAACATAATAGTACCCTCCTCTCCCACTACCCCCACCATCTCCCACCCCCACCACCACAGTTTTCTCCACCACCTCCCCCACCACTACCACCTCCCCCACCACTACCACCTCCCCCAACCCCACCACTACCACTACCTCTCTCACCACCACCACACAAAGCGCTTTCTACCATCCCCCACCACCACTTAATCAGCACAATACTCCCCCTCATCCCCACAATACTCCCCCCACCCACCCCACAATATTTCCCCACCCTCACACCCAGCACAGGACACTATGGCCCCTCTCCCCTACACCCACACCGAGGAAATAAAATAAAAAATAATTATCTACTCACTACAACCACAAAACATAGTGTACAGTCACGCCCCAAAGTCCTGCAACCAACCAACCAAGCATCAAGCAAGCCAACAACACACACCTTCGAATTATTATTATTATTATGCGTCTTGAAAACTACTGCGTCGCTCACTGTACTGTAGTTGTTGTTGTTGTTGTCGGTAATATTGATTCATAAGAGTCTCACCAATGGGTCACTTTCATTCACGAAGATTTTGTAGGACTTTTGATCATGTTTGTATGTCCTCTTGTCCCATCCACCCCCCTCTGTCGTCCCTCCTCCTTCCTCTCTCACCTTCTCTCTCCCCTCCTCCCTACCCTCCTCCCTTTCTCTCCCCTCCCCCCCCTCTCCCCTCCTCCCTTTCTCTCCCCTCCCCCCCCCTCTCCCCTCCTCCCTTTCTCTCCCCTTCTCCCTCCCCCCCCTCTTCACCCCTCTCGACTGGACAGCCCCTATATCACAGGTCATTTACCCTCCCCCTCCCTTCCCCACCATATCCCTCCCCCACCACCACCACTTCAATTGGATGTTACCTTTTCCTCATTCGTTCATTGCCCTGCGTCTGGAGAGAGAGAGAGAGAGAGAGAGAAAGAGAGAGAGAATATTTGATGGTGGATGCGCCTGTGATAATTTCCAGGATAGATGACTGTGTGTGTGTGTGTGTGTGTGTGTGAGATAATTTACTGGATAGATGTTGTTCACGTGTGTGTGATCATTTCCAGGGTAGATAGATACATGCCTGTTTGTGCGTTGCGTGTCGTTAACTCCCAGTGGGCCAGTCAGTTGCGTGCTAACCATTACTCAGTACGAGGTCATCAGTGGTCGGTTTTTTACTTACATACCATTTGTATTTGTTAGTGGGGAGCGCATGACTCACCTATATACAACAGTACGAAATGAACTCTTGTCATCAATTTTGTTCCGTGAGGGGGATGATATAGATGAATGCATGGGTAGATGGATTGTTGTATAAAAGAGTTAAACAAATGGTGTAGGGTGTCAGTATACAGTGTTGGAAAGGGTGTTGGTGTGTTGGGAAGGGTGTAGATGTGTTGGGAAGGGTGTAGGTGTATGGTGTTGGTGTGTTGATTTGTTGGGAAAAGTGTAGGTATATTAGGAAGTGTGTTGGTGTGTTATTGGGAAGGAGTTGTTGTGTTGGGAGGTGTTGTGGTGTGTTAGGAAGGGTTTAGGTGTGTTGGGAAAAGTGTAGGTATGTTAGATAATGTGTTCATGGGTTGGGAAGGGTGTAGGAATGTTGGATAATGTGTTTGTGTTGTGAGGGGTGCAGGTGTAGTGAGCTTGTATTAATGGGAAGGGGGAGGGTGTATTGGGAGGGGTACAGTCATAATAATCCTGTGTTGGGAGAGGTGAAGGTATATTGGGAAGGGCTTACAGGTATATTGAGAAAAGGTATGGGTATATTGAGGAGAAAAGGAACGTGTATATTGGGAAGAAAATATACAATGTGTCTTGTTGTAGAGAGATAGTATAGCTGTATTGGGAGAAGAGAAGGATACAACGTGTTTTGGTGTTGGGAGGAGGCTTGTGTTGTGTTTTGGTGTGTGGGAGGAGGGTTACATGTATAGTTAAAGAAAGAAAAATGCAATGTGTTTTGGTGGTGGGAGGAGGGTTATGTATTGTGTTTTGGTGTGTGGGTAGAGTATTGCGTTGTATTTTGATGTAAGGGAAGGAGGGTATTGTTGTATTTTGGTGTGTGGGAAGGAGGGGGTAGCGTTGTGTTTTGGTGTGTGGGAAGGAGGGTTGCGTTGTGTTTTGGTGTGTGGGAAGGAGGGGGTAGCGTTGTGTTTTGGTGTGTGGGAAGGAGGGTTGCGTGTCAATATCACTGATTGTGTTGTGGCCTGACCAGTGCTGAGACGACCCAAGATGATCGTGTTGGAGAGCCAGCCCGAAGCCTTACCAGAGGATGTCGTCAGATGTGAGTCCGTTTCCCACCACCACTGTTGTTGTGGTGGTGGTGGTGTGTGTTTGTGTCTGTTTGTTGTTGTGTGGCGATGTTGTTTGTCTGTCTCTGTTGTGTGACGATGTTGTGTGATTGTGTATATGGGCCGTATGCTAGAATATCGGTGGGTGGTGTTGACGATGGCGTGGTGTATTGAGAGAAGATGGCTCTGTAGTGTATCTATGGAGTCATCGTATCAGTACCACACCATCATCAACACATTGAAATAATGTTCTTGCATACGACCCTTTGCCTCCGTGTGCACTGATTTTTTTAACCTACTCGTATTAACCATACTTAATTTTTATTGCAGTTATTACCTTAGACTGATTATGAGTGAAGTTATTGCCATACACTCATTTTTATTGAAGTTATTAACATATAGTCGTATTTTTAATGAAGTTATTAACACAAAAAATTATTTTTATTGAAGTTATTAGCACGCACTTATTTTTATTGAAGTTATTAACACTTACTTATTTTTATTGAAGTTATTTACACGAACTCTTATAGTTATTGTAGTTATTACTTATACTTTAATGAGTGGGTGTTTTCTATTCCCCTATACTACTAATTATATTGTTGTTGTGTTGTTTTTAGAGTGGTGTGTTTATTATTAGATTGGTGTGACATTTTTTCGTGTCGTGTTGATTAATTTTGTAAACTAACTTATGGATTACGTTTCATGTTGGAGTATTAAAGAGCTCCAGATTCCTCCAAGCTCTATTACGGAACATACCTCCTGCCTGCCATTATATTGAAGGGATCTGTATCCTGGCATGCTTTGGAGGGATCTGTAGCACTCCAATTTACCCACAACAAATTATTCTCTCAAATGTATTGTCCAAACTTTTTTCGACCTTTTCCTCTTGTCGATATAATATTGTAGGGATAAAAAGTCCATTTATGATATTATACTTTTATTATGTATGATATTATACGTTAAGAAAAGAATATATACACTATACAGTTATGTAAGTAATACCCCATATTTGCCATTTCTTTGTAGTTTAGTCAATCCCATTTTCTCTGCTTAACTTCTTTCTCCACCATTTCCATGTCTGTTTATGTACCAAATAATCTCCCCTTCCCCTAAGCTTATTATTATTATTATTATTATTATTATTATTATTATTATAAGAAAAAAGGAAGGGAGGACGTATGCCACACTGCGTATATATACCCATCTCCATGCACGCCACCCGTTCCGCTTATGAGACAGGAGGATTTATAAACACGGGCGAGGGGCACCAGCTGTGTCTGACACCGTAATCTGGTGCTGCTCCACTCATGAGTCACTTGCTGCATGGGCCCTGTCTCACTGGTCCTGTATAGTACCTCCCCATCACTACAGCTCCTCCCCATCCCAGCTCCATCCTATCCCAGGCTCCCCATCCCAGCTCCTCCCCCATCCCAACCCCTCTACATCCCAGTCTTCACGTCCCAGTCTTCCCATCCCGACCCCTCCCCATCCCGACCCCTCCCTATCCCAACCCTTCCCTACATCCTAACCCCTCCCTATATCCTAACCCCTCCACGTCCCAATCTCCCCATCCCAGCTCCATCCTATCTCAGGCTCCCCATCCCAGCAATTTCCCATCCCATCTCCTCGCCATCCCGTGCAGCCAGGAATAGATGTAGGTTACGTAGGACAGTTTTTTTAGTCAAACTCAAGGACCTTCATAATTATAGCAACAGGCCTGATGGTCCTCACGTGGCTGTTTGTTTGTTTTGACAACAGAGACAGTAGCAACAGGCGTATTCCTAATGGAATATGTGTGGCTGTTTGATTTAGCACTAGAGACAGTATAGCTTGTTTTCTCCTTGTCTCAGCCATTTCAGTGTACAGTGTATTTATTTATAGTATGTGATTATTATTATTATCTCGTAGTGATTGAGTGCTACTCCGTCTTTACTGCCTCGATGCTAGATATTATTATTGTTATTATCAATGTTTTGTCTTTCTCTTAACCTCGCTAGTGGTAGCGGGCCTTCATCAGTAGCCGTCCCTCCAGGGTCAGGTCAGGTCAGAGTAATTACAGGGTGGGACGTATGATTGCCTGACCAGCCGGATCCCAGGACGCAGGCAAACAAGAAAGTCGGCAGGTCCAGCAAGATTGAGAATGATGATTAAGACCAGATTAAAATTGCGTTCCTGAAGACAATAATCCAGGGTTTAATTTTTTAGAATAATGATTAAGACCACAGTCATGAGAGTTGCATTCCGAAAGATTATGTGGTTTTTATGATGATTAAGACCAGTTGCGTTCCAGAAGATAATGATAATAATAATAATAATAATAATAATAATAATAATAATAATAATAATCTGTGGTTTATTTATTTATTATGACCCCGAGCTTCAAAACATCCATATTTATGTTGATAAAGTGACGTGCCTAATGTAATCATTCGTCCCTTACTGAACAAAAAATCGATTATCACAACAATACATCAATTTAGTTCAATCCGTTTCCCCCGTCCTCTGGTCCGATGTGATGATGTTAGTGTGAACGTTTACCATGTGTGATAAATGGTAGTGTGTTGTAGGCCCTTGACACTCCATCAATACTATCATCCATCCATCCTTCCTTTCCTCCTTCCCTCCATTCCCCCTACTACCCTTCCTTCCCTCTCTCCCTCCCTCCCTCCCACCCATCCTCTCTCCCCTTTTCCTTCCTTCCTCCCTCCTCACTCCCTCCCTGTCACTCCTTCACCTCACTCCCTCCCAGTCCCCCTGATGCGTTTAACAGGATTTACGAGATTAATGAGTGAGCCCATTATCCCTTCCTTGCTCTAATACTTGCCAATTACACCTCATAAACCTCCCATTACACCACAGTAGCCGGAACGAGGGTAGAGCAAAGTTTATCTCGAGACTGTTGGTGCTATGAGATTCTCTGTGTCATGTGCAGCCAAGATGAAAAGTTCGTGTTTCGACGCCTCTTGGATGCATTACATTTCCCGAAAGAAAAACAAAAAAATAATTGAGGAAGCCGGTTCATATTCGCCATGCAAATAATAATAATAATGAAAACTGAAGTTAAGAACTGGATAACGAATCCCCGTAAAGTAAAAAAAAAAAATTACGAGAAAAAAACATACTGTAATAATAATAATAATAATAAAAAAAATAATAAAAATGAATATATAATAATAATAATAATAATAATAATAATAATTGATAATAATAATAATAATAGTAATAGTAATAATAAAAATAGTAATAGTAATAATAAAAATAGTAATATAAGAGAGTGTGCCAGTGTGATAATCCCTTCAGAACGCCAACCAAGAGACGTGTATCATATGTCCTTCTTCTCTGTGGTACGAAATAATCATTGTAAGTCACGGGTGCTAGGCGGGGTGGGGTGGAGGAGGGGGGATTCAGGGGTTTGATGATTCCTAAGTCTCTCATTGTACAGGTATATGGGTGGGTAGATGTTTCCCAAGTCTCTGATTGTACAGAGATAAAATACAGTACAATAAGTAATGTTGGTGGTTTTGATGATCCCCAAGTCTCTCATTGTACAGGGGTTTAATTCCCAAGTCTCTCATAGTACAGGGATAAAGTACAGTATGTACTGTACAAACAATAATAATGCCGAGGTTTAGATTATTCCCAAGTCTTTCATAGTACAGGGATAAAATACAGGACATTACAACACAATTCAGTTATGTGGGAGGAAATCTAGAATATATAAAGCCCAGTTCATGAACTCACTAGATTTATCAACACTACAGTACTGCCCCCTTGAGCTTTTAAGAGGGAAGTACAGTGTTGGTAAATTTGGAGCAACCAATGTATGAAAAATGTATTACTCCTTTAATTAAGACATGCCATTCCTTTTCCTTTTTCTGGTGCAGCAACGAACAAACCTGACTCTATTACCCGCTATAGCTCTTAACACATGCCATTCCTTTTCCTTTTTTCGATGCAGCAACGAACAAACCCGATTACGGCCTTGAGGAGCTGTCCTCGGCCAGTCTGAAGCAGAAGTTTGCCATGTTTGAACAGATCACCACCGAGGAGGAGAAGCGGCCTGAGACAATTCCTGTGCGTCGCTCCCAGTCACTTCTTGGTAAAGCTGCCAGGTATGTAGTCTGTGTAATGCAGTTTCTGTTGCATTGGTATTATTGTAATGAAAATGTTGTTGTTATTATTATAGTAGTTTACTGTATTAATATTTGCCAGTCATATCAGCCCATTGACTCCATAATTTTAGAAGTGTGAAAATTATGTTAAAAATACTGTATTATGGTTATTATTATTATTATTATTTTTATTTTATGTACATATTTTTTTATCCTGCTGGCATGTGTGTATGTTTATATCCCATCAGATTCATGCAGTCAGAAGATGACGACTATGGAATTGAAAACTCCGAACTTGGTGAATATGAAGAATATGATGATGAGGAGGAGGAAGATGATGAGGAGGAAGAAGAGGAAGTGGAGGGTGAAGATGGTGAAATAATCAAGAAAAAGAAGGGACGCCCAGTAAGTTTTGGACAGCATTCTTTTATTAAGTATCTTCAGTTCTGCAATCTGAATGATAATTATTAATAAATGTTTAAACTGTAGGCTAAATTGTGATGATTTACTGGTACAGTATACAGTATTGTTATACTAAAATCCTTTCCAAGATCACATTTATAGTAAGGTACTGACAGCATTTTTGGGAAGAATTTTCACATGATAAGAAGATAATTAAACATATCCTTTGCATTGGGCCAGAGATCCTCAGGTAATTAACTTTTTTTTATCTATGAATTAAAGGGAAACTGATTCTTCCAGATGATCTAGGGAAACAAACTGCCTCAATATTACTAATAGGGGATCTATTTCAAGACAAAGTTTGTAGGATTCATTGGAGCTCCAGTTTCCAGCTGAGAGTTTCTCCCCTGTAAGTGCATTCATCACATCCTAATTTCTTTCTACACAGACCAGCTTCAGTGGCATGCAGGACCTGAAGGCTGGAGTTGTCCGCAAGAATCGCCAGGAAGAGTTGAGCAAACGGCGTCGAGAGGAGCTGACCAGGTTCCGGCAGATGCTGTGTGCTGTCAGTGTCTCTCTCATCCACCTGTTGTTTATTAGATCATATTCATTTATATCAGAATTTAATGTATTGCATTATAGTTACAATATTGGTTTCTTCCAAGGCAGTATCATAGTCCCCTTTAGAGGATTATGCTTGGATGCTTTGCCCAATTGTTGATGGATTCAGACTATCTGTGTTAAGGACTATAAACTGCAAGAGTACAAATAGAAAAAAAATCATATTAAAATAGACTATGGGATTGACCAGTATCTGTAAAACAGTAGACATAATATTCTGTACAGTACTGTCAAACAAAGCATTAAATTTTGTGTTGAATTTAACAGGGCAAAAACATCAGCACTCGTGAGATGTTTGAAGGAGGGATTGATGAGGACGGACAACCCAAACGCAAGGAACAGATCAAGATTGATGGCTGCCCCGCTGCTAAGAACTTGAGAGAGCGTTTTGAGAAGGGACTCTCTATAAGTGAGGAAAATGAAGAAAGTGAAGAGAAGAGAGAGGTAGACCATGTGTTCAGACAAGCAGGTAATTTGTGCAGTACTTAATTGTCATATTTGTTTTTTACACATTGTAGGTAATTGTATGTGTGATATAATCATAAATTCTGTTTGTTGATTGAAGAAAAATATGGTAAATTTATCCCAGTTTTACCAACTGCAAACCAAAATTTTTTTCCAAGCATAGGGCACATCCAATGAGCAACATGTTATTGTGACTTTCAATTTTAACATCCAACACAACAGGAAATTATTGTACTGTATGCAGTTTTATATTATCAGTGACAATTAAGTTTTGAAGGACTAAATTAATTGAGGTCTATTTCATCCTAAATATAATCTGTTGAGAGACTTGATCTGTAACAATAAAATATGGAAGAAAGAACTGTTTCTGAATCCATTTGAACAATTGCCAGAGACGGCCAGCAAAGCCAGGAACATGTTCAAGCAAATCGACACAGCCGTAGTGGAAGGTGAGGAGCCGGTAATGAGAGCTCGCTCCTCAGCCCAAGCACGAAGGGACAACCGGTTATCCAGAGACGTAAGTATGGCTTTTACATGTATGATTATTTGTTTTAGGAGCTGTACATTATATCATTCATATTATCAGGTTTGAGTCTACATATATTTAGTTCAGACAGAAATATTTATCTCGGAAAGGTAATTTATGTGTACTGTACTGTATATTCAATGTAGAATTATAGTGATAGTTGAGGTTGAATTAGATATTTATTTATTTTGCTTATACTGTAATTAGTTGAGGTTATATTCCTGTAGTTCATATTTAGTGTAAAAAGAAGTCATATCTGGTACTGGCTGTCATTGCTTTGGTTTTTCTGCTTGCAGAAACTTCAAGTGTATACTGTATATAATTTTCTTTAGTAATATAGGTATTGATCTCTTGTCTCTCCTGGTTTTTCTAATGTAATGTGTTGCAATGTTCTTATTTGCTTAAATTGTGTGATTCCTGTATAATATTACAGTGTTGGCAGTATCTGATACAGTAGTATGATTTATGAATTTTATGGCTTATATTTTGTGATTTAATGGATATTACACAACACATTCATGGGAAAATCACCTCTACCAACTACTGTATATATACAGTATACCCTTTCTTTCAATACTACACATTACACTGCTATGCAAACCCACATTAGGAGTTCTCTTGGGGGTATGGAGTGAATTACCCCTTTGGGATGGATAGGCAGGCTCCCAATAAAACCTTTACGTAAGAGGTGAGGTTTGTTGCTGTTTATTTTAGCCAGCACTTGCAGGGAAATTCCATTAGTCATTGCACAGAATCAAAAGTTACTGTTAACCTTTGAAATGCAGTTGATTGTTAGAAATTATCACACAAATAAATTCTTGAAAGGGTTGGTTCAAGATACTGTACAGTATTTTAATTTTGTATAAAGTAATGTATTTTGCAAACTCAGGGTTGGGTATTGTTTCTGTTTTTATAGTCTTGAGAATTAGTACCTAAGGTATTGTATAATTATTGTAACCCAATAATTACTTGGTGTTGCTGGTGTGTTGCAGGGCAAGCGCATTCGCAATTTCGCTTCACAGGTGTTTGATGATGAGAATGATAGTAATGAGGAAGATGAAGGGTTAGAGACCTCTTCTCTTGTGGAACGCTTTAAGTTCTTTGCAACGTATGAGGATCGTGCTAAAGAAGACAAAAAGAAGTCAAGAAAACTATTCCGCTTCACACCCCCTCGGGATGGAGAGGATCAGGTTGATGAAGATCTAGTTAAGACGCATTTGCCCAAACCATGCATGGCAATTAATTGTGCGGTGTGCCAGCTTCGGGTAATTTTTCCGTGGTCACTGAGTTGTTAATTGTCCCAGTTTCCCCCAAACCCACATCCATCCATCCATCCATCCTTCCTCCTTAGTCTTGTTATCTTGTTCTGTCCTGGTGGTTATGAATCCTTTCTCCTCAGTACATGGGAGGTCAGAGTATCCACGTGTTTGTTTATATCCCAACCAACCTTTGTTTCATCAGTTCAATTCCCCTGCTCACTCCACCACAGCATTGAGAATTGGCTAACCTTTATTATGGCATTTTAAAAGCAATGTATTTTTAATGCTTCCATATCATTCACAACTGTTAATTAATTACTGGTGCATACTGATAAAAAATAACATAATGAAAAGAGTTGATGGCTGCTGATTATGTAGCAGTTCAGCTATTTTGCAATAATATAATGTACTTACTTATGGTCTGTGGATATATTAACCACATTACACAGTCTTTCATACTAGGTTAATTGCATGCTAACTTCATATATCAGAGAAAATGATAAATACACAGTTCAATTACATGAAATATTTTATACCATTTAATGCTCATATAATTTTTAAACTTGTGGAAATTGCACAACAGTAAATACATGTACTCTTCTTGTAAATGCAGGATACAGACCTTTTATATTGTATTAGTAATTCACTGGTGTAAAGAGTGAGCTGTGGTGGTGGTGGTGGTGATGGTGGTGGTGGTGGAGGTGATGGACTAACTAGACATCACACAGGTCAAAGCATTACTGTACACTGGTCATCTGTACGTCCATCCTCAACCTGTGACCGTCGGGACTGTTACTCAAACATCAGCTTTTTCTTAGTTTGCTCCTCACCCTGGGTAACAGAGAAGGTAGTTTTATGTGTTTTCTCAATCTAACATTCACACCAATGAACAGTTCCATTGGCCTCTAAACTAGGATAATAGAGAATGAAACTAACCGTTAGTTAGAATTTAAACTTTCCACACCTAACATTAAACCATAGTATCTGCACCAGTCGCATTAAAAAGCACTGTTGTATTTTGTGGAAATTTAATAATTTGCTTATAGCATTCGGTGGTGATACATTCAGCAGTATAATTTTCTTATTATTATGAAATACAAAAGCAGGTTTTAAAAGTTTATGCTTTATATTAACTGCAGACTTAACTATAAACATTACCACAGATGTACAGTCGGTGTCAGGAATTTGTACACACACTCAAGGTTTCGGGGGTTCACAACACACAGAAAATATAAGTATGTAACTGTAACACAATATAATAATAGGTTTGTTGTCTTACAATCACCAACTGACTAGGTAGACCATTCACTGCAGTACTGTACTTTCACAATACTTACCTCGCTTTATGATGAGCCAGTGTACGAATTCCTGAGGCCAACTGTATAACCTCATTAGTTTACACAAGTTACAGTAGGTACAAAATACATTAATCACATCATGACACACTAAAGGTAACGGATTAAATTATACAAGGAAGATGGAATCCTGAAATGTAATTCAGGCAGTCAGTACATTACAGTATTATTCTCAGTGACACTTGAGATGTTGGCTGAAGAGAGTGGTGAGTATGGGTGAGTGTTGGACAGTGAAAGGTGGAGTGGCTGCACTTTGTATATTAGTGTACACTGTTCTCTACCTTTATAAAGAATACACTGCCATTACTGATGATACATACATACATGTTCAGTCAGAATTCCTTCTAGATAATATTGTGCTTTATAAATATAAGAGCAAAATTTTAATCTCATTCTTCAGTGTCAATGTATATGCTGTGGTTTGGTTAATACTGTACAATCTTGTATTTTGAAGTATTGTCCTATCCTTAAAGTATGGTAGTTGTAGTTTTTGGTGACATTGCTAGACTTGTGCAAGTGTGTATATGTGTATGTGTGTGTGTTTGTGCAGAGTGTGGTAGCTATAGTTTATTGCTTGAATACAGTATGTTATTAGAACAACTCACCACTTAGTTAGACATACAGAACTCTTACATTAAAGAATATAAATACAGTATACTGTATTGTTGCCTAGCTCCTGTGCTACAGCTTCTGATGTGTCTTCACTAAACTTGACCTTTGCTTCTGCTGTTTCTAATTCATAATTCAAATAACGTACAGTTGCCAAAAAAGGTACAGTATTGCGACAGCTATTGATACAACATTAAATAAATCAATGTCCATAGTTGTTTGTAGGGATTATAAGTATGTACTGTATTACAGAAAGATGTGTATATTTCCTTCTGTTATACATGCTTATAGTCCCTACAAATAGTTGTGGATATCACTATGGTTAAAGTTCTATCAAGATTTGTCGTAATACCTTTTTAGGCAACTGTACATTTGTAAAATGAAATAAACAAATTAAATTTTACCAAACCTAAATATTAAAGCTACTTACAATATTTATTTTTCAGTATTTTAATTTTTAGTGTACTGTATTGTTTTAAATATTTGTAGATAAAAAGATGCTTTTTTTTTATCATGTCACTTAGTAGGCTGTGATTTATAAGTAAGACGCACAACTAAACAAGTTCATCCTTGATGCACAAGGTATATTTCATTTCATTAATCTTTGATAAGTGCCTTGTGCTGTCATTTGAAATAGTACTATATCTGATCTATCAAGTTATTTATTAATACTTTTTGTATTCATAAATATTGTCCATCGGTAAATTTACAATATAAATACAGTATATACTTCATATATTCTTCATCAGCACTGTCTATATGATATGTTGATTAGTGTTCTTTGCAATTTCTTCCTCTTTAAATCTTGTTATATCTATTGATTTCATTATCTACTGTCTCACTTGCAGATGTTGCATTTTCTTTGTTTCTTTGCTTTGTCTGATAACATGTATTTTAATTTGTAATTTCTTTTGACTTATTGACTTTATTTCTTGACTTTTGGTTCTATCCATAGGTTGCTGCTACACTGTAATGCTTATTTTACTGTACAATATATAACATTATCCTCTCCTTTTGGTTTCCTAGTCCTGTTCACTATATCACTAGTCTGTCTCCTTATCATTTTTTTTTTTTTGTGGTTCTTAGTAAATATGTTTCCCTATCATCATGCTTCCCTTCATGTGTTTTCCTTATCTGTTCTCCTGTGTATTGTCAGCCTCCTCTACCTCTGTGTAACAGTACAGTATATGTGTGTATTTAGGACTAAGTTCAATGTAGTGTAAGATTTCAGGATAAATTCTATAAATATTAATGATGCACTTGCAGTATATCCAATGATTTATTAAGTATCATGTAAATACAGCACAAGTTAATTATGTTAAAGATTATGCATCATATCATGTTGTATAAATATAAAATTGATCTCAGTGTTATCATTAAAAATTCTATACTGGTAATTTATTATAATTGGCCTGACCATGTAATTCAGTAACTGATATACAATGTACAGTGTATAATTCTGTGGTTGAGCTTTCAATATAAATACAGCGTAGTATTCCTTTGTCAAGACTAATTATTTTATTAAACATCATTAATACCTTTGCTAACATTGTATTAGGCTGCTAACAAACTACAAGTGGCTAAAACTTATATGCAGCTAATTTAAAGTATTGTCGTATTTTATAATTTACTTATACAATTTTCACATTTAAAATCCTGATAAAAGTTGAATAACCTCCCACTGATAATACCTTGCATTTTCCTGATGCATTAAATAACGGATAAGAAAATAATTAAAATTTTCATAATACTGTACAGTAATATGATTATATGGTAGTATGTGCACAATAAACATCCTTTTCATACCTCATCCACTGACAGAACCTTCACCGATGAAATAAAACAATTCCTTTAAGATTCAAACTAAATTAACCAAGTAATATTAATTCATAAAATTACCCATCCGTGTGATGTAATTCCTTCCTGTAATATAATTACCCAAGTCAACTTTAATGGTTCTTTGTTTTCAGTGGCACAATAATGGTATCATTAGTACAGGTATCTAATTGTATTTTATTTACCTCAAGGGCATTGATGTAGAGGAACGTGAGCTTGGCAGAGACCCCAACTTAATCAAGTGCACAGACAACTATGAAGACGCTGTTGACTGCCGGGGAACACGTGACCTTCTGGCCAAGTTCAAGAAAATGGAAATGGTGAATGAAGGTGATGATTCAGGTGAGTAGCCAGTTGTAAGATTATGTGTACAGTAAAGTCTTTCATCACACAGTTTATCAGTACAGGACTGCAAAATTACTCATCCTATGAGATGCAAAGTATTATAGAAATGGGACAGTGTATAGAAGGTACTGGACTTTTACTGGAAGATGTCTTACCTTCATTTTATATGCCAGTAATTCATGTCTACATCTGGTGTGATACATGTGAAACACCCAACAACTCTTTGATTCCCTTGGTCAAATCAGGGCTACCAAGAGTCTCTGGCTACTGATAGCCTATAGTCCCACAGTTAAGTTGGACATTTGGACAATGTCATGCTTGAAGGTAAACAGCTTAACATAGTTTTAAAATTAATAGGTTATCAAATTCAATTTAGTACGGGTGTTTCAGGTCTCGTTATTCCTCTTCCCCTTCCAGATTCTCTTCGTCCTTTGAAGCGATTCACCCCGCCACCAGATGGAGAAGAGTATGATTCAGAGGATGAATATACTGATGAGGAATATTCAGACGAGGAGGAAGATAGTGAAGAGGATGACGAGGAAGATGACGATGATGAAGATGACGATGAGGAGAGAACACCCAAATATAAAGATGAAATTCTGGAGATGGTATGTTTGTTCACTGGTTTGTTATTACTATAGTTGTTCTAGTCATTAAAAATTATTCCAAAGTGACTTAAGGTTGCTCTTACTTGAAGGCCTGTCACACTACTAATTTTGGTCCTGGTACTTGTAAGGGCAGAAGGAGGCAATATTGTATGCCTATCTAACTCAGTGCCAATATAGTTAAAAGAATATAACTTTACTGGTTTGCCATACATTGTCCTAATTGAACAGACAGATGAAACATTTAAAAGTACAGTACATGTACTGTACTGTAGCTCAAAGATTTTTTTTCTTCACTTCCACATTTTTTAAACTTTTGCATGTGCAGGATTTTTGTGGATCTGTTGTACATAATGCCATGAAAATGGAATTTTTAAGTTACTGTCTTGAGGTTGGTGAATGCAATTTTCATAGAATAGGACTGCCATTCTTACTGTTACTAGGCATGAGAAATTATGTTGATACTTTTATTAAGTATTATCATTATAATTATTATATGGAAGTTATTATACTAGACTAACATTATTATCATCATCTTGCCACTTTACAGCTGGTAGGTGTTGCTGAGAGGGGTAGGTGAGGTAAACAGTGTACCGTTACATTGACCAATATTCTGCCATTATAACACTTGGTAGTTGATATGGTTTAAATATAATGGAGATATATTACTGGTAAGGAGTGTAACATGCATGGAAGTGTTTTTTGTAACTTTACCCTCAATTACTTTACAGTTTGTGTTATATTTATTTTCTCATACAAAGAATTTTATTTTCCATTGAATAATGTGTGGCCAATTTAAGGTTTCCATTTTCTACTAGTCATGCCATTATACAGGTTTCTCTTATATATTATGATGTCACTATAAAGTATACATATCTTATGAGATAAAACCTTTCTAAATGGAATGTATTAATACACATATATACTGGACTGGTGCTGTTAATATGGAAAGTATAGCAAATTACAGATTAACCCTTAAAACGCGGGCATTACCGAGCGTGTTGGCACCTCTGTCTTGCAGGCCTTTATCCTGCATTTCTCTCCGACGTTGTAAACAACACATTTGACGGCTAATAGCTTGTAAATCACTCATGCTACATAATTAAGTGATACAGGATATTGAAGTACAAACCTCTAGCTGTATCCTGATGTACTTGTGAAGAATAAATGGACATCTGTAAGATGGGTAGCCAGCTCAGAATGACCACAACTCAAAATTCACTTTACACTCTGTTTTCATATCTAACTATATTTTCACTTACTGATTTCGTTAGAAAAAAAGTCAGAATCTCATTTTTCAACACAACAATATAAAATATAATGTCACTGTCGTTTTTAAGTACTGTACATACTGTATACAGTATGGTAATTACATGAAAAACGGAGAAATTCTGGGAAGTCTTTTGGGTATCACACAAAGTGTTACCAGCCTGAACTAGGATGTTATGGGGCGCACTAATTTAAAATACTGCGTTGTCTAATTATTTCGTGACCCACAGTCCTCCACACTTGGTGGTGTCAAATTATCTCGTCATCCACGTTTAAGAGGTTAAAGCGTTATCATATGAAAAGGTAAAAAATATATACTGGTACAGTAGACTTTCATTATTACCCTGAAGTTTTTAACATTTGCCATTCAATACAAATCCAGCAAGTCATTTGGCCTGTATGGGTATGAATGGCTGGAGCCTGGGAATACAGTTGGTGGTCTTCAATGAGGGACAGAGTGCAAAATGAAATGGTGGATACAAATATTTTAGAGTTGTAAATGTCCTCCCTCTGTGAAAACAGTACTGGTTTGACTAATTGAAAATGGAAACATTTCTTATGTGTACAGTACAGCTAACTGGAGTGTTTACTGTGCCAAATGCTTTATTGTCATAGGGATTTTCATTTTATTTATAAATATGAAGTTACATGCTGATTATTATCATTTTGTTTTATAGTAATGTTTGTTAAAGTACTTTTTAATAATGATCTTGTATATGATGCCGTTCTGTGGATAATAATTTTACTTTAATTTCTTTCTTTTAATGCCTCTTGCTTGACAGAGAGGAAAAAAGCGTAAGGTAAAACTATTAACCATTGATTTTTTAAAGCATTTTTTAATTACATTGCTGCACTGAAGTAGATTACATTAATGCAGTAGGTAAAAATCTTTAAAAATCTTGTAATAGTTTTTTACTTTGCTTACTTGAGAATCTCTTTTTGTGGCCATTGTAGAAATTTTCTCAGCACTTCACATTCTTAGAATTTGTAATGCACTCAAGCATTGAAAATATTTTAAGAACTACTTGAAATTATATTCACCAACTACTGTAGCTGCCAAAATGTAAATTGGCACATGAATATATGAGAAAAGAAAAAGCTAAAGTAAGACTGTGAGGTAAATGGTAGTCGTTACATAGCATGGATTTTACACCAAACATCATAGAACACTGAATTTTTATATAAGAAAATCATGGGCAGTAATGGAGTCTATGTTGCTGCTACACTTACTTATTCTTTTTAATGAAAATAAGAAAAACCATTATGCACAATATTATTGAAATTCAGGTTACAAATATGGCAAGAGGGAGAGAGATGTTACTGGGATCTGAAACCTGAGCACTGTTATTATTGTACTCAAGAGATTCCTCAGTAAAATAATCAAAGGTTCACTAGAGCAAAATGAGGTACTGTAATTGAAATTAATTAATAAAGATCCTGTAATCATATCTCCTTTGGTCCAATATTTTCCTTTGTTGGGTAAAATTATGTGTTGGTAGCAAAATTATAGTAGAAAAAGGAGTGCATATTTAGAAGTACAGTACTACATATATATATATATCTTGAGTAACTACAGTACTCTTCAGAAATGTGTTCAGATTTCAGGTGCGAGTGGTGCTCTTTCCTTAACATTGAAGGAGCCTTTAACCCCCAGTCAATATAATGTTGCTTTTTTGTCATGTGTCCAGGATTGTGCTCCCAGAGTTTCCCTCTTATACTTTACTCATTTTAATTAACCCTTAAATATTGGGTATCTTTTCACTATAGATTCAGGTGTTCAGTCTGAATTTTGGATCTTTCGAGGTAGTCTGTATAAGTCCATGCATTTCCTGTGCAATTCAAGAACATTAAAAAGTGTGATTGAACATAAATTTCCTTTCAAGATTTATGAGTCAAGCTAGGAATGTTTTCTGCTGTATAAACTATCTCTGCCAGGCTTACCTCATTTATAAATTCATTATTGGACAATAATTTACCATAATTCAAGGGTTAATTTATATTTGCTTTCAATGTTTACTTGCTGTTATATCACATACATATGTTGTTGCACCCATAATACTCTCCTCAATGTTTTAAGTCTTTTATCATAAGATACATGAGTTACTTTTATACATGCTTATACAATATACATATCACATGTTAATTTCAGTAGCATATTTTGGTAAAACTTTTATTAAGTCTTACATCTTTATCTTTGCTGTTAGTAGTGTCTGTAAATCTTCTGAAGTCCCATTGTATTTTAAAGGGAGAATATATTTAAGGTGATTCCATCTGACTATGCCAGAAAACAAAAGGCCTCACTGTTAGCATAATTTGGAGGAACTAGTAGCCCTCCAATTTACCTTCAAGAAAGTGCCAGTTACCTGTAATTATTTGTTGGGTTATGTTATTTTATATAGTACAGTTCTTGGGGAATTTACAGACATTATTTCACAGGTAATACACAGTTGTTTTGTTTCTTCCCACTAATTCTTAGATTTTGTTTTCTGTCCCTTCCCTTCCTCTGCTGCTCACTTGCTCTTGGCATTACTAACAACCATGTTGCTAACTATAAATAAAACCTTTATTCTTCAACTTGTATAATTATGAATATGACTTTTTCCAATTTCATTTCTACTGTATGCCTCTAAACCTTTGCTAACAAAACTAACAATGAACTAAAATGAATAACTGTTATTGTTTCATTGGGCATTTTTCTTTTCTATGCTTTCTTTCTATTAAAATCTGTAAATCTTACAAAATTTTAAATATTTCTAAAATAAATATCCTTATCATGAAACTCTTTCTTGTTGATTGTATGTTACTGGAAAAATTGGGATGTGTCTCCATGTTTGATAATTACTTTAAATGTTGCTTAAAATTCACATATATTTGCATAATGGTTGGAATTGCTGCTGGTGCTGTTGCTTTTTGCTGCTGCTATACAGGTTAACTCCTCACAGAGTGCCAGAAAGGCAGCTTCTCTGCGTGCCAAATTCGAGAAGTGGGAGAGTGAGGTGGAACGCAACAATGAACACAACCACAATGACCAGATGGTAGATGAAGAAGAGGAAGGGATGCCTTCCATTGACACGGCCCGCAATCTCCGCGCCATGTTTGAGAACAAGGCCCAGGAGGCAGCCAAGCCCGTCGCTAATCGCCCCAAGCTCAAGGTCAACAGATTTGTTGTAAGTAACCAATCCTTTGTGTATTGTAATCTTGTTCTTCCTATAAACTACAGTACATGTATACTGTATATATATATTGAAGGGGTAAGGTTTTGTGTTGGTAAATTGGACATTTACTGATTCCTTCAGACCGTAATAGGGTGATTTAGGGTGATCTTGTGTCCTGGTACAATTTACAGTATCCTACCTGTTTACCAATAAAATTATAATCATCTTAAACATCACATTTATAGTTTCTTATTTTTATATTTGTACAATAATAGATTATCTTCAGATATATTTTGTGGATTATTTTTTAGAACTTGAATATAGGATAATACTATATTTATTGTACATATGAACTCTATGTAATATAACTGTATAGGAATTACATGTTGTTTCAGTTATTCATTGTATACAAGTTAACAACAGTACAGTATTTCGTTTGAGGTGTACATATCTTGTACTTATTCCATTCCATATTGTTCTCAGTTGTGCATGAATGAATTCTAATACTTGACACCAAACCTATTACAATATTAAGGTGTGTGTTTTCATGTACTAGGAATATATTGGCTTAAAATAACCAACTGATAAAGTGTGCAGTGTGATGTACAGTATAGTACTTATTTTTATATTGTGAACTGTATATAAAAGGAAGCTTAAGCATGTTATGCTTAACTGATGTATATACTGTATAACTTGACATTGCTAACATGTATAAAATAACATCAGCATAGTGTTTCACCTTTGATTATTTTGTTGCTAATACTGTAATATTATTTTAGTACTTGTAGTAATATAGTGATCTTTGTAATAAGTAGTGAACCATTTGATAATCAGTTTATTCAATTGTATCATTATAGGACAAATTTTCCATCCATATATTTAGAGCAAATGCTCTGTTTATCCATAGTGTCTGTTATCTTTTTCTCTCAAGGGGAATGATCTTTGTAGAAGAGTTTCAATCTTTCCTTGTTTGACACTCCCTCCATGTTCAATTAAGTTCATCCTTGCACTCCACCTTCCTCAATTACCAGGCTACTCAATTTTGGTCCCATAATACATTCTCTCCATACTGTATATGACTAAATATATATTATAGAGTTGTCTGAACTGCTTTGTTACATAAATGAACTGACCAGAAACCAGTAGTCTCCCTGGATTGAATATATTGTTAAAATTTAGTTTTCACATAATTTGTGTACTAACCAGTGAAGGAAGCTCTTCTTAACATATAATCTATTCTTAACCTATTGATTGTAGCATGTTACTAATTTGCATTTTGTACATAAATTGCTGAATGTGGCCATAATGCTGTCAAATAGTTCATGAAATTTTCAGCTTTACTGAGCTTATTATATACTGTACATTATTGTGAATATTTTTGCTCACAGATTTAAGCACAACTGGGGTATAATAATACCAAGCTGTAATTTTGTTATTAAAAACAAAAATCAATTATATGTGGACAATGAAAGTTTAATACTACAGTAAAGATGCCTGAACACTTTTGTGAGTTTTCCAGAAATCAACACATAAAATAGTTTACCTCAAAATCATTTATGTTAGCAAGTATTATATAATTCACTTACAGTACAGTAAGTCTATGGCTCATATTTTCTGTCTCGCCTTTGACCAAATGCAGTATTTATATAAACTCTGTTTCTTGGGTGTTCAAAGTGTGACATAAGTCATGGACTGCTTAGTGACAATGGCTCCATAGTCTCTAATAACTACTCCCATGACTACAACAACCAGCAGTGTTGGTATTTTACTCTGGCTATTGCTTAAGAGTTTTACAGTACTTATCATGAGGAAGACGTCTGCCATTAAAGGGTTCACTGGAGCCATTGTATGTATGGGTGGTCATCACCTCCTAACCTGTGAGCTGTCTTGCATCTGGTTCAAACTCCTGCGGTGGTTCACGACACAACCAGCGGACCTGAACTCAGCAACAACTAGTGGTGTTACTGTATCTTTAAATGCGGTCATTGTTGTCTTTTCTTCTTCATTAAAGCTGAAACATTCTAGTTTGGTAAATCACTGTAGTATTTGATAATGTTCAAGGTCATAACTCATGCAAATGAAGGAATTTTTTCATTGCAAGTCTTACATAAAGTCCTTTAAATTACAAGATTTTGTTGTCATTAAGTCAAGTCTTTGTAAAAAGTAATATAGGTAAAGGGGTATAATTAAGTTGATCAATGAATATGAAACTGCTCAAGAATAAGAATATCCACAGAACTGAAAACTGAATAGACTTCAGGATTTATTGTACAGCAGTATTCTTTTTATTATTACAATATTACATAATACAGTATAACATTACAATGCTAATTAGTTAGTTATTGATCTTTAGGAAGCTATGGTGATAATGAGTTGCATTGATTTTAATATCACATACAAAAACAAATTAAATTACTCTACCATCTTCCAAGGAATTACTACAGTATAGTGTCAAATTAAAAACTTAAGCATCTTGTATGAATTTTTTTATGCTGTTATTTAAGGCTTGCTGTTTGTGTGGAAAGTTTCAGCATTTTCATGAAATGGATATGACCATATTAACCGTATAACCACATAGATTGATCGGTAACTCACCACTAGTAGTTGCATGTAACTAACTTTCAACTGGAAGACAAACCAGACAAGTATTTATGATACTCCACCTCCCCTCCTCAGTGAAGACCTGCTACAGCTCCCAGGTGCTGACTCAACATCACATCACATCACATCACACTCTGGCTTACTGCTGTTCCAATGCTCGACTCCTTCTCTCTCTCCATGCCTTGATAGTCGCCATGGAGTACCGTACCATCACCAACAAGAGTAGACAGTCATCATATATCTACTGCTGTTGACTGCCAACAACTTTGTGTCTAATAAGATTAAATAGCAGTGTTGTCAGACAACTATTGATATGAAAAGGAATGATTGCGGATGCAGTAATTCATGTTTATATATTTATTTTTCTTGATATGTGGTGGATGTTAATATTTATTCAACCTGATTATGCATAAAGGCTAGCACAGAACATTTAAATACCATATCCTTATTTTCATCGATAAGAAGGATCCTTTAGAATACTGTACTTTCAGTTATTGTCATATTGCATATCAATCATGTGATTGGTTTTTGAGTTTATTTATAAAAACTTTGCAAAGTAAAGTTGGTCCCAAAAATATCCTCAAACATCCATCAACATGAAAACTGTAAGCTTTCCAAATATTAGCACCCATTGTGTCACATTGTGCAGTACTGTACATTATTTTAAAAATATTGTTGTTGTATAGTACAGTAGTTTAGGGAGCTATTGTGCATTCTAATTCTATTTTGCATAGATACAATGGGCAAGTCTTCAAAACACGATGATAAAAGTTTCACCATATGATTGTCCTTTACATTGATAAATATACTGGTACTGTACTGTAATTCCCTTTCATATTATATCTTCCAATATTTTTCTTATTTTACTAAATGTAGTTCCATTTGCATTAAAATGTTATTTACAGGCTGTAACTCTTGGATAACAGGGTCTGTCTTGTGCCATATATTATTGTAAGGTCTTAGTCCAGACAAAATGCCTACAACATAGGATTTTGTTGTGAAGTAAAATGCAATGTTTTCACCTTTGGATATGAAGAGTACTTCCTCCTCCCCTCTCCCCCCCCCCCTCAACTGGAAATATTATCTATTGGTAATCAGAGAAGCACTCAAATTATTAACATTTATCTAAGAGTTTAATAATAACCTTCATCCCAGAATATGTTACTCCAGAATGACAATTTTGTTGCATAATATGTTGATGTTAATTAAATGTAGTTGGCTGTAGTAGTGTCCTTGTTAATGATCATTATCAGTTTATCCTTATTCCTGTGTTATATCTGGGTTGTATGTCGGCTTATATTGATATTTGATAGATACTGAAATAGAGAAAACCAAAATATTATAGTATGAAAAGATTTACTACTCTTTAACCATTTTGTTCATGTACTGCATTGACTGTAGATGTGTTTCACAAACATTTCAATATAAACTACATAATGTACTGTATGACTTGATCTTTTTTATGTGTAAGTACTGTTTAAATAAAGAAATAATTACATAATTTAATTAATAAATGTTTTACCTAAGGACAATATAATTCTTCATTTGAACAGATTTTAACTACCGGTACAGTAGTGATTGTTTCACTATCAGTAACAGTACTTACTGCACTTGTTTTGATAGAAATAAACTCATCTCATACAGTATATATATGTGTAAGATCCTCATCTTGCTATGAAGTTTGCTTTGAATGCAATTTATTGATAGCAGCCTGATGAAACTTGTGTTGTGTGATTTTAAGAGTGCAAGGTTAACTGACACTATAAAGGTTTGCATCAATTAGCTATGCTATGTGTCTTGGACATTATTTACTATATAGCTATAGGCAAAGTGTCTTGGACATTATTTATAGCTGTATGCCAGATGTCTTGGATGTTTATTCATAGTTATATCCTGGACATAAATTATCAGCTGATAATATGTAAGGCATTGCTTGTGGTAGGGGTGTAATTGACAAAATGAGACCTATGATTGCCAATACAGTATTGTGGCATAAAAATTGTAAGCCTTGATTTCCATTACAGGAATTTATCAGGAACATTGTATGTAAATAATTATTTACTCGTACAAAAATACTCTGAAATTACATTTTGGCAGGGTCTCCCTTCTGTAGTCACAATATCATATATCAATTTGAGTACAGTATTGTTCAAAGTAGAAATTATACATATTACTGTATAGCAATGGAAAATGTATGTGTGTATTTGTGTGTGAGTGAGTGGACCTGTGCATATAATTATATGATAGAGCCAATCACAAGTTAGTGAGCTGGAAAAAGCTCCTTCAGAGAATGCATGATTTTTTAAAACTAATTGGTCTTTAGCAAATAGTTTCTCACCTTTGAAGAAGTAGAAATAATTGTCATAAAAATCCTTGAATTAGATTTTTTTACACATATTGTACTGTAACTTTGAGTACTTACCAATTGCACGTACTGGTAAAGGATTAGACTTTGTAACTTGAAATATTCCGGCTTAACATGTTTAGCAAAGTTACTGGTTTGTTGCTTTGCTGGAAGTCTTTGTAATGAAAGTGGATATAATAAAAAATGATTAAAATGTATAGAAATGGAAGCTGTATTTACATGTCTTTGTGTGTAATTAGATCAAGAACATCATTGAGTACAGTACTGTACTTATAACTTATTTGAGACTTTTCATATAATCAATACTGTAGCTTTGTCCTTTTATTTGCCATACTGTTTTTGTAGTGTCACCATCACTTCTGTCTGAAATGGTACTTGGCATTGGTAGGTAGATGTGAGTTTATTGTTGTTGTTTTTTCTTTATATCTTAGTTATAAGTCTGGATGTACAGGCTGATGTTTTTCTTGCTCATTCACATACACTGGTGCCACATTTAAATGGAGAAAAAGCACTACTTGTATGTCAAAAACCTATACAGTATTACAGTACTGTATACGAGAACTTGAAGGATATTTGTAGAATACAAATAGATCCCAATAGATTCTGAGAACCAAGCTTCTGTATAAGAGGAACAGTATAATTGGAGTCGGAAATACAGAAGAAAGGCCTCACAACATTAATTATTTTCTGATGCCAGTAAATTTAGCCTTCCTATATCATTAGCATTTGTTAGCAGCTTTGAAATTTGAATGTAAAGAAAAGTAAAATATGATATCAAGAAGTACTGTATTTTGATGTATGATAACTCGACTGACAAAAGCAGAGAAATATATATGAAGCCTCCCCCAGGTACAGTAAAAACAGGATGTGTGTGTGGAGTGTACTAACATTACCTTATCCTCATTTTAGAAGGAAGAATTCCATTGACGGATAGAGCTGGAACTAAAGCCCATGCCAGGCTGAGCAATATTTGCATAATTATTTGGCATTGTTTCTAGCAATACTTCTGGTCCAATAACATGCTTTTCTCTCTTCGTTTAAGAACCCTTGATTTGTTCTGTTTGTATTTAAAGGATTGGCAAGATAAGTTAACATCGCTTCAGATTCTTACCTTATCTGGCTATCACATGTGAAAAAGAGACTTCTTAACCTTGACATATGTTCAAGTGCTTGCTGAATGAGTGGTTTTACATTTGAGTAACATACTGTATGTAGATAGAAGTACAGTAATAAGGATGAACCATTTGAGGAGTAGCAAAATATCATCCATGAAGTCTGCTCCTTCACTTAGTATATCCTTGCTTGGTGTTACACTTAGTGATATGTAGATACTGTACTTAATCTGTGTTAGGGTATCTCATTAGTCTACAGTCTTTGCTAATATACTTCACTCAATCAGAATATTTGTATTGCCACGAAACAACAAGTCTTTTTGGATTGGAAGATGGGAAACTGACTGCTTTGGCTTGATTATGGATGGATCAAATGCGACTTGTTTAATTTTATTTAATGAATAATGAGCTGCCTCCATCCAGTTTACAGTGTAATACCTCAATGAATGTCTTCCATATTTATACTAGTATTTTTTCTTTCAATACTTTTTTACTTGTTTGTGAGAACTAATAGTATATACATTTTACCTACTTGTGTAGAGCACTTGAACAATTGAAATTGTTTGTTAAGGAGGGTTTTGTATATATGCATGTTTACTAACTGACATAAATTTTTGAGTTCTTAAATGCAGTGTGTGTTCTGTTTGTAAAACTTTTTGTCACTGTTTGTTTATAGGTACTGTACAGTTATCTTTATTAATTTTCATGTTGTGTCTTGCATAAAACTGAATATGAATTTGCAAAATTGCATCCACCATGCAAAGCCCTTGTATGTATATTTATATGAATTATTTAATTATATACATTGTCTTCTTCAGAAGGGAAAAATTTCCACAGGAAATACTATATTAACACTTACGCTCCATTACGTATGATAGATTTAAATTCATATTGTCACCTTTATAAATTATTGTATTACTGTATTGTTCAGTACATACTTACGATGTCTCAAAACTAATCTTATATTTACCCTATTGGTGTCATAGGGTGGTGGAGGAGACAAGTGCATGTCCTGTGACCGTACAGTCTATGCCATGGAAAGGTTGGAAGTTGCTGCCAAAGTACTTCATAAAAACTGCTTCAAATGCTGCAAGTGTAACACAAGATTAAGGTGAGTCATCATCGTGTTATGTTTTGTTTATCTGTTGGTGAATAATGCTGTTCTCAGTTTATCTGTGATATTTTCAGTTATAGAAACACTACTGTAAGTCTCATTGGTAGGGCTAACTGACAACATGTTTTCATCCCACCCTTCTAATTCTATCCTTTATTTCATTGAGGAAATATTCATGATACTTATGATTTTACTGCAAAATTAAGAAATACTGTATAGCAACAAAAGTAGTTTAAAATTTGTAAGCATGTAATATCTTTATTTTAATGGGTTCAGGTATTTCAGATACGAATAATTGATAATCTTTTTCAGTATGAACACATTCTCCATAGGCGGCAATGACATGTACTGCACAACACATTACAAACAGGCTTTTACGGAGAAGGGAACATATGATGTGTTTACCCCAAACAAAGGCAAGTGGACACGGAAAATTGAGGCCACAAACTCTGAATCTCAAAAAAACAAAGAGTAAATTTTGTTATATTTAGCCATTGGGTAATTTAAATATACTGTATGTTATGGTGGCCACCAGCATTCGGTGAGGAGTGGACTGTACCCAGCATAAGTGATGCATGTGTGTGTGTTTCAGCTGTAGGATTACTGACTGTTACTGTATATACAAATAATAGTATTTTATGAAAATGTTACCCCACACAGGACTTGAAGTAATATCTTATTTTAATGCTAATTAATGTTTAGCAACAGGAATATGGAAAAAATCCATACCTCCAGGTATGAAATCAGGACTATGCTACAGAATATTATGTCTGACCTGGATGACAGTATTGTACTGTATTTGATTTACAAATTGATATACTGTACTGTACAGAATTATTTCTATACAGTAGTGTAAATATTCATTGTTGGGAAATGGAGTAAAAAAGAAAAGAAAAGATACCTGAATTCATGTAGTATATAATAATTGTTGATATTTTATTTCATTAGCTTAGTTTAAATAATTTTATGCTGCAAATGAATTTGCTGGCAGGTAGAGTATTTCAGTGCTTTATTTTGCAGGCACTTTTTTGTTTTGTTTTTATAAGTTTGTTATACTTAAAGATGATTTAAACTAGTTTCTTATTCTTTTTTTCTTTTATTTCAGAATTACATAAGCAATACAAGATATCAGTGCATTGAACTGGAGTCTGGACAATTATGCTTACTGAGTAGATTTGAAATATAATGAATCAGCTTTGGCTTCTTGAAATCCTTATATATTTTTTATGTTCTACAATAGGTGAATTTTTCATAAAGTTTCTGTTTGCTAATATTTTTATATCATCATTTGTTATTTCCATACACATACTGTAGTATAGTTAAGTAGGAAGCCTTTCACAGCCCAGCATAATTTATTTTATACAAATTATTAACAATAATTATTTCAAGTTGATAAATAAAGCACAGCATAACAATCTCTGGGTATGTTTATATGAATTTACTTATATTTTTAGTGCATGAGTGACTTATACTCCAGTGAGAAAGAAATTTGTATGCACTTTAGTATACTGTACAGTATATATATTTAGTTGACAGTACAGTACTGTACCTGTATGCTTTTTTAGACTTGGTTACATCAGCTTTCAGATGTGATGATAATTATTTAACTTGCAGGTACTTGTGAGGGTAAACTGAGAATTTCATGGGTGTGATAAGAAAAATGAACTTTAGTGTGACGCATTTCATTTTGAGTATTTTGTCCCTCTCTCACTGTGATTTCTACAAGCAATGTCGTTTTTCCATCCCTGACTTTGGAGACCCCATCCCTTAAAAGAAGGGAAGTTGGGAATTGATTATAATGAATTTCCTAATTTCACTTGTATGTAAATGTGTGAATTGTGTAAGTGTTGTGATATATGCTTGATGACTGTATGTACTTTAAGCCTCATGATGAAATGTCAAATAAAGTACAGTAAGCAAACAGCCTAGAGAAAATATAACACTATATTGAGACAAAAGTATATTGATGTTTCACCTGTAGAAACATCTTCAGAATTCAAAACATTGTATTCTGAAGATACATGTACACTACAGGCAAAACATCAATATATTTTCAATCCTATTTGGTGTTTATTTTCTCCATCATGAAGTGTGTACCAGACTAGTGTTGTCAGTGTCATGCTTGGGTTTACACGTCACTTCCTCCACAATTTTGTTAAACAGATTAACTTGGTGGGAAACTATGCTTATTATTATGTACTTTACATACCACACTGATTAATCAATTCAATGGCCATTAATACTCCTAATACTGTACAGGAAATCTCATTATGTTGCTACAGATATATAAGTACAGTTAAACAAGTGTGTTGGAAATTAATTATTTGTCAAACTCAATATGACTTTGCAGAAGAACTTTCATCCTTTGACATGGTTTGATCTCCAGTGACGTACATTTTTATATCGAGCAATTCATAGCCATGTAGCTCAATATTCTTCACTTTCTCCCCAAATTCTTGAAGTCCAAGAGTCCCATGAACATGATATTTCTCTAATACAATAGAGTTGCCAAAATAAATTCACACGTTAAAAGAGGTCTGTATCAGGTAGTCTTGTAATAATGTGAATCTGGTGCTGAATCAGTCGTGACTTTGTTTCACTTTACTGATAGGCTTATTATAGCATGAAAGTAATAATATTAATGTGAAGGTATTCATAGGTATTTTGGATGGTCCTTGCACTACTACTATGAATTTAGTATGTGCCATATCTTAATGATGTATGATGCTGGAAAAATACTGATACAGATAAATTTATTAACCTCAATAATGTACACAATTTCTATATTTCAGTATTATTTGTCAAGATATCTACACTACAACAATTGGTACTATTTGACTAATATTCTCAATTGCAAGGTTTTGGCATGGATTTATTCGGCACAAATGTAAGCAACATAACACAACATACATTGACCTGGTAGTGTGACGGGTTCTGAACTCATACTCATTGTGAATTCTTATATTGACGAGTGTGGGTTTGATCCATGCCATTCCTCCAGGTTGGAACAACAACTGTAATTTGGTCATTAAGTGTAACAAATATTTTAGCTCCATTGGTGTGAAGTGGTTGAGTGCATCTTAGCTAATTTTATGTGGATAATAAAATCTGTACTTATATGACACTTGTTTAACAATTTGTCTGGGTCTAAGGTGCCCCAGGCAGTGAAGTAGCTGGTATTGTTTTCGTGGTGTATAGGTACAGTAGTACTTGTTTTAAGGTGTGATTATTTTATTATGTTGTCAAATTTCATCCTGCAAATTTTTATGTAATTGTTCCTTATGTATACTTTGATACAAAAGTGTGTGTGTAGATATAAAGTGAACTGAAAAGAACTAAGCAGAGTATCAGTACAACATATTTGAGGTATGATGAGTATGTACACTGCATAGATATTTTCAGTTGGTAGGTGACAAGTGTACTTGTATGGAGTATAATGTAGAATGATAAATTTTTTCAGGAAACTAGTTGTGTGGATATGTGGTGAATGCATCACTAGGGGTACAGTCCACTTCAGAGGTAGCCGGTGGCAGCCTTAATGAATCTTATCAATTTTATATCTCACTTGACTTCCAAATATATTAATAGTGTTGTATGTACTGCTACACTTGTGTACATGGGAGTACTGTACACATGATGAAATGTACTTGCCTACACACTGACAGTACTGTTCTCTTTCCACATAAGCCAACAGATCTGATTATGACCACCAGAGTATTTCTTCAGGCACAGAAGCAGCAATATATTATCTCTTGGCACTTGCTCTGCAAGTATTCCAGAGAATGTTGTCACAGTTGTTTCACTCACAAATGGCCTGATGTAAGCAATGTTTACTTATTTATATTGCACTAGTTACTTAACAAATACATCTGTCTATAAGTACAGTACTTAGTGTGTGGTGGCTGGTAAAAGTATTACACAAAAGCACATGATAATCATATCCTGTAATTGTTAAGTGGAGAATAGCCTTACAAAATAATATGTAAACTACCAACCAGCTATTGTACATCACAGATTTCCGTTAAGGTTCTCAAGGTATGTTTCATGCCTGTTTAAAGTCCAGGTCATCACCAGTACACACGCACATGCACACACTAACATACACATGTCAACTTGTAAACTGGCACCCATTTGTAAACAGAGGGTTTTAAGGGAATACCATAACTCACACTCTCACTGTAACTGTAAGGGTTTCATAAAGTGAATTTTGTTCTTTATTACAATAATAGCTGTCCTGAATGCATTTGTTGAAGTATATCTAAATGAATAATTAGCCTAGTCAGCACTTGCGTCACCTTAGCCATAAGAAATAATGTACAATGTTTGTGTGCAGATACGACAACATCCTTCTTAATGACTTGTTGAATTTTTATTGTATTATTTGACAGCATTTGAGTAGTTATATTCATGTTTTAAGTTAATTATCATATTGCATCCACATATCTGTATATCTGAAATATTATTGAGTGATAGTTATTAAAACAAAGCAATTTGATGGCAAATTTGCTATACCTGTAGTATATTTCAGATAACAAGTCATAAAAATTATAAAGAAGTATTTGTTGTTCACAAAAAAATTCATCAGACATGAAAATTGTAATGGATGGGTTAATGCACAGAATGTAGGTCCAGGTCCAGTATTGTTTGGATTGTTTTGAGGTTGAAAGAAGACCACCCTAGGCCCAGCTGGAAGACCCTGTAGGACGAAGGAAAATGTGATAGAGAGGAGGGACAGCAAGCACGAGGGAAACCTACAGAAAGGAGGGACTGCAAGCATGAAGGAAACAGAAGGAAAGGAGGGACAGTAAGCATGAAGTAAACAAATTGAAAGGAGGGAGTCAAAGAATGGGTTGAAGCAGAAAATCCAGGATAAAATGGCCACCCCAGCCAAAAATAAACACACATCTCTCAACCGTTATATCATGTGCTATTCCTATTTAACATACTTCATGTTTGTATATACAGTACAGTAGAGTTATAATATTGTATATGTTTTATATGCCATTTCACAATTTATGTTAATTTACTCTTGGATAAAATGTGATACCTAATAGAATAAATATATGTTAATTATCTGCCTTTTCTATAACAGTTAGTTTAAAACACATTTCTCTGATAGACCAGTGTGCATATCATTAAAATACATTTAACACTGCATTTACTTGTGACTATATTATTTTGAAAGGATTGTATTTTAATAATACTGTCAGACACTTTCATATGTTGGGTACCTGTTATCCATTAGTATAAGCTGCATTGTCATATACTGTAGTCCAGTTTTTATCATATTATAATCCTGTTTGACTGTGTACTGGAACCTTCTCTCAAATTGCTTCATGTACTGTTTAGTTGCCCTGTCTTGTGGTATAATTATCAGAAATCTGTTAATTCTAGTTTGCCAATCTATAATAGAAAGGTTGGACAGACAGCAAGTATGAAGGCCACAGAAGGGGAATACCCTGCATGAAATCATAATATATACATATGGATGACTATAACCTGAGCATCTCATGTGATGTTCTACTGTGTGTTAATTACTCCTATATTAATTACACAGCAAATGACAGAGGAACATAGTACACACCCATAACTGTCCACTTACACCAGTTATATTTTTCCGTGGCCAAAATGACAGCTAGGTGTATTGCATTTTTACATTAATGAACTGAATTGTAACCTTATTATTTATATATGCACATCCCTGGTGCATACAGTGCCAGTGCTGGAGTCTAATGTGACTTGGTACTGTACTATCTTTTCCTTTTGCTTTATTACTGGAGGGAACGTTCCACCACACTCAGCCATTTAAGGCAATAATGCACTTTTGGTACACATTGGATTGACTTGATTCCTCCAAAGTATGCCAGGAAACAGGACCAGTTTAACAAAAGTAATGGTGGTCTGTTGCCTGGAATAGTTTGGAAGTATCAGTTGCTCCAAATTTATCAACGCTGTACTGTTGTCCCTTTACTGACAATTTTGAGATGTGTTTATCAGCTTACAAGTACAGTCCATTAGTCTAAGTGTAATGGCAGTCCAATATACATATTATGATTTATGCAGTTTGTGCAGAAAACATTAATAATATCGTCATTAAGTTTATTTATATGTACTGTACTGTAAAAGTATTACTGCAGTACAAAGAAAGAAACTGTATTAATAATGTAATAAACCAATAAAAACAAATGTATCTCACTGTGTCTATTATGTTTTGTATGTCCCCTTTGGCCCTTTCCTCTTATGAAATATATTTTTCCATTCCTCTGGCATTATACAGTATATTGAAAGAGCTTTATTCAATACCCATTGACTTTTCGAGCCTTATTATTATGTTGAACAAGAACGGATTTTATGATGGAATTTCAAAGTTCCTCCCTGTTTGTTTGTTTGTTTGCATTACTAACTTAGCAAAACTTATTCAGGGTCATATCGACCCAGTGAATAATTTTCCTCCTATATCTTTTTTACGATTTGAAAGCAGTGTCGGGTTCTACTACTAGTCCTTGCCATAAATGAACACTTACCAACTAAATTTTAGTTCTAGAGTGAACTTTATCACACACCAGATTTATTAGCGGCGTTGTTCGATTCACCCACGGTCGAGATACTACCTCGAAAGTGGATTCACAATGCAGGCTGAGCGAAGAGCTCTTGATAGAGCGGTCTTGAGTTTGACACTGAACCGGTAAAATAAACATGTATACTGGTCCAAAGTCTCAAAACCTCTTTCGAGGTTCAAACAGTGATGGGGACAAAGGTGGATTATTATTATGATACGAGACCTTTAAGAAATTAGCTGGCACTAGGGAGAATATGAGAGGTAGGGACAGTGGCATGAAAGTTGAGAGGGTGTGGATGAACGTGTCAGGGAGGGAGGGAGGAATTAAAGAGATAGATGGTCAATGGACAAATTAATTTCTGCAATGGGAACAATTATGTCAGAGACCTCCAGGGCCCGTATACACAAAAGTAAAATTTACTCTTAACTTAAAATTTTATTCGTAAGCATTCATTCATGGCGAGGACTAGTACCCGACACTGCTTCGAAATCATAACAACAGCTCATATAAATAGAATAGCAAAACAATTCATTCACTGCTTCGAAATGAGCCTGAAACACTATGGTGAGGTCAGAAATGCAAGCATACGAACAAGTCCAAACTCTAAGAAGTTTTGTGAATACTGGCCCAGCAGAATACCAAGTAAAGGCGCCAATTGTTAGTTATTCCCATTCGCTGCTAGGTGGCTCTACTATATCGCGACGACCAAAACTCCAAAAAGAGTGGTCTATCCTTCTCCCAGTACTAGAATCCTTGGTGGAAGCAACCGAGGTGACGAAACACCTTGAAAATTTGCCGGTCTTCAGTCTGTGTTCTGTGCTCGTCGTGTGTGCATCACTATCTTGTTTACAGCGCTTTGTATTCCGTACGGTATATCATAATTGTCTGAGTATCAATCGATTATATTGTACTTGTGATGGGCTAGACTGATATTTTGTGTTAACTTTCGTACGTCACGCTATCACCGGCTATGTTTTTAAACAGTACAGTCACAAGCCACAGTTTCTACTAATATTCCCTGGCTAATCAGTGGTGAGGAACAATAGTAGTTCCGGCGCTCCACATCCATTGGATCGAGGCAGTGGATGTTACTTCTGTCGTAGTTTCCTATCCTGTCGCCTCGTGTGCCTCAGTGTGGTGTATGACTAGCTACTGTATATATGTTCATGTACTATTAGATCCAGAAACCGTGCGTATTTTTCACCAACCGATGTCATTGTATAAGGTGAACCGTGGATGGTTATGGGCAAGGATCGTTATGGAGTCGAGGAGAGGTTAGTCATTTGTTGGTAGAAATGTGTAACTTTTCTAGATTTACCATTCTTGGGTATATAAGTATCCTGGGACATCAATGAGCGTATGAGGAGACTGGAGATTTGTACAGAAATGATACACCTACTGTATACCATCTTAATGAATAACAGGTGATCATTTTAGTTTTTTCGGTATATGCAACCAACATGTCAAGTTGGCTTCTGTTATCATTGTGCAGTGTTTATTTATATACCATTAGCACTTCGATTACCTAGTGGTATTCGAATTGTAAATTAATGCAGTTAAACTTATTATCTTCAAAATTATCTTGTTCGAGTAGAAAACTAACAAAATCGTCGTGCTACCTGAAGTTTCGTAAAGGTGTTGAGAAATGGTTTGCTCCAAAGTGGCCTATAGTTAAAAGCAAATAACTAGTCCAGCCATCGCTACAATAACATGTGGTCCTACCTGCTGGAGTCGAAGTGGAAATCAGCGATGCCAGGAACCGACACGAAAGAAAAATACTAGACACGCCTTAGTGTATATCCTTTGTTAATCTATATACTGCTTTGGTATAATAAGTTTAATGTGGACTGTACTGTAGTGTAATGTAGTGTCGTGAAATTTAATGGTTTATTGTTGTCGCCCCACTTGAAAGTTCACGGGTATCCTATCCCTGGTGTAGGTGTGTTACAGAACTTGGAAAAAATTACTCTGAATGATTAAAGTGGATTTTATTAGAGGTAAATGAGGTAAAATAGTGTCTACGTTGAACACAGACTTGATACGTATATATAGGCTTTGAAATAGTGTCTGATCTATATATGTCAGTCCTCAGAAAAGTGTAAATAAACAGAAGTGAATAAGTGGTGTTTAATCTATTCATAAATTTCTAGAATTGTTTGCATGAATCGAATCTTGTGATAGAACCAAAATAATGAAAGTAGAAAAAAAATTGAGTGGCAGTTTGTATTCGAAGGCGACAATTATAAACTCCTTTAGAATCAGAGGATTTACGGACTGCATCACCGGCACCTTATAACTCAATATCATTATACTCAAGAATTAATGGATGTCTACCTCTAAACAGGCGGCACTCTACAACTCCACACCGCTCAAGAAGCCTACGTTATGTCGCCCAATAGCGAAGCAGGAAGGGAAAGGTGAGTGTTAAATGTTCAGTGTTTTATGCTCATGATTGTTCTAAACTATGATACTGTAGTCTCATAAATATCATGTTACAACAACAATATTACAATACATATATCCAAATAATGATACAATAAGTAATGTGAGAAACACAATTTTCGAATACTGCATCAGTACCGAAACCAGTTTGTCTCGCATGAAATAATTATATTATGTTGTAATAATAATAAACCCTACGTCCGCCCTAATCTGTCATTGACGCCATACGATAATTATTTACCAATACACATAATAAATGCTTCTAATATATACATATAAATATATATGACAAAGCTTGTGACTGTTGTATTTTCGAACAAAGTTTAGAGACCAGAGAGAAAGAGTAGGGTGGGGGAGAAAAAGGGGATGGGTGTGTGGAGGCTGTGGACTGACGTGGTATATACGTCACACTATGATCGTTCGTATCCCTGTTAAATTTCATAAAATGACACATTTCTCGGGGACAAGTGCCCTAATCATTAAGTTTTGGTAATCCACTATAGTGGCAAAAATTACCGGAAAGGTGTGAAATAACCCGTGGCAAAACATCCTACAGATCTAACCTTTAGTTAGAGTTATTCCCGAAAAACAGTGCAACACACAGGCCCTGAAAGTGTTAGTAGATGTACTGTACTTTTCACACCTACTGATTATATCCTTGTGTTCAGTACTGCTGAAACAACTCCTGATTCAGACTCATCCCTTTCAGTCCTGTATTTGTCCAAACTATTTTTTAATAAAGGTTTTAACGTCTTGCCTTTCTTGGAAGTTTGTTCCACTCGTCCATTCTCTATTCCTGAACCAATGTTTTCCTATTTCTTATGTAAAACGGTATTTTTCTAGTTTGAATCCATTTGAGCGTGTTCTATATTGGTTACTTGCTCTTATACCTTGCTTAAGTCTTGTAAGTTAAACCGTTTCATCCATTTAATTAATTAAATACTTCAATCATATCATCTCACCCTGCGTCTTTCAAACGAGTGCAGGTTCTTTAAGTCTATCTTCATATGGGAGTTTTATAAGGTCATATTTGTGGGCCAGATGAGGACAGAATTATTAAGCTCCAGTGTAGCCATTTCTCTGTGCGATATCTTCAGTTGGTACATGATTTTTGTTCATCATACGCATGTTTCCATTCATGATATACCCAGGTTTTTTCATTGTATATAAATTTGTGTAGTTCATATAACTCCCCCCACCCCCCCCCTCACCAATTCATATTGCATTATTTTTAAATGTTTGTTCCCTTGTCCTGTCACCAATTCATAATATTTTATTTATATTATATATAGTTTTATATTTTCCTTTTTAAACATAAGGCTACCTTAAGACATTTTATTTTCTTCTAGTGTTTCAGGAATGAGTGACGTTGTAGTGGTTTATTGTGGTAGCGGCTTGGTTGGTTGGTGGTGGTGGTGATTGCAGTGTGATGCTCCTGGGGGTGGTAGTGATGGTGTGATGCTTCAAGTGGTGGCTGGTTATCATATGTACAAACCTTGTACTGGACTCCTGAAGAACTCACCAGTGTTGTCATCCCTGCATTCAGGTGTGTCTCAGAAATGTTTGTTACCATATTTGTTTTGGATATAATGTAAAATAAATAAATGTGGTCACTTCCCTTCGTGTAGATTGTGTTGTAACTGTAATAATGAAGGCATTTATTAAATTGCAGTAATAGAAGATACTGGTTTTCCTCTAGTTTCATAAAATATGAGTTATGGAAAGCAAATATAAAATAAAAATCGATGTAATTAGGTGAAGTACTAATGTATATCTTTGATTTTTATTGGCAGCCCTCGAGTATAATAGGTATTGGCAACTCTGCTTCATGAAACCTGAAATCGGTGAGTAGAGAACGTGATTGTGTCAATAAAAAATGCTTAATAAAATGTATATAGTAGGTAAAAAATGAAAATAATGTATATTAACGTAATTTAAGGGATAGATAAGTTTTTTTATTGACGTATTTGTTGGATAAAAAGGCAAGAAAAAATAATTAATGGATGGGCATAATGTTATTGTGAAGTGTTTTGAAAAATGGAAGTAAAGGGAATAATAAAGATGAATGATTTGATGAAGACACACATTAATAATTTGATCTCATTACAGGTGTGTGGAAGGAAGAGGACCAGCAGGACATTGCAGGTGTGTGTGTGTTAGGTGACTACGACAAGATGAGGGAGAGGTTCATGCACCAGTACACAACACCCAGTCTTTACCGGTTGGGTGGTCCAGCATTGTGCGGACATGTGTACTGGTGTGGGGCTCCTCATCTCTACCACACTGTTAACACACTTACTTATACACACACCAACCAGTAAGGAAGGTGAGTCTTTCAGTGTGCAGGCTATGTGTATATGTGTGTGTGTTACTGTGTTGGTGAGATGTGACCCCCCTCCCCCTTGGTGTGGGCCAAGGGGGAAGTACACCCTGCCAGTTCCCAAAGGACCCTGTTATGGCCCCCCGTTGGGGCCCCTGCGGGGGCCCCGTGGGGGGGCCCAAGGGTTCCTATGGGGGCATAAGGGTTACCACCATCTTGCATTGAAGTAGCATATCGTTACTTTGATATGCCCGAATACGAATTTCTCAACTATTGATGAATTTTAGTTTTTTTTTTTTTAATAGTTTATTTTTGTGGGCTTGGTTGTGGTTGTTCTCCGGAGAGTCTTGGAAGTATGTAATAAAGAGGATTTACCACTTGGAGCATTATTTGAATATACGAGTATAGTTCGATAAGAATGAAAGTAAACTATTAAAGTCTATGGTGTTTTTTATTAATATTACCTTCTTACAAACTGTACAGTCGGGGCCATAATTCCCTTCACTGTAATGATGGCAGTACGATATGAAGAATTAAATGAATTGCGCACTGTCATAGGTATCTCTATATAAAACAGTCCGTCTGTGTTTAGCCGCTATAAATATAGACAGATATAAATATAATATAGTGATAGATATAAATATAAATAGATATAAATAGATATAGATCCCCGGACAACGTCGGGTATCCCTGCTAGTAAGTGTATAAAATTGAGTGTGTGGAACCGAGATTGAGGCATTATATTAATACTATATAGTCCATGGTGTGACATGGCCTGTAGGGTGGCAGGTTGTAATCCATTGCTCATTACAGGTTATATTGTCGTCACTGTTGCTGCGCCTCAAGAAAATGAATGAAATTGTTAAAAGTGGACTCAGGTTATTAGTTGCAAAATTCCTATATATAAATATTAAGATTGATACTGAATATGAAAAGAATGCAGTACTCGTTATTAATATTATCTCAATTTACAATATTCTAGAAAAGCAAGGAGATCTACAAATTTGAATCTGATGTTTACAAAAAGTTAATTACTTAAAAAATCACAATAATTAGTGTAAATGAACTAATCCAAGGCCTATTTCCATACTCACCCACGGAGCTGGTCATTAGCTGTGTGTGCACGGGGCTCTACACAAAAATATATCGTCGGGTACGAAGGCCATATAAAATGTATGAGGTTCGTATCCCCAGCATGTGAACCCAACGATATGTTCTTTAGTAGGGCTCGGTAATCGTAGGCTCCAGTGGCACTGACCATCCACCTACCAAACCTGTACTGTATAGGAAATGGTGTTAGTACAAAATATTTCCTGCTGGACAAGGCCTAACAACTATGAAGTAGTACAGTACAACATCGTATTATTTATAGTACATTAGGTACGGTAATTTGAGTCGAAAAAATAAGAATTGTAGCTGTACTATAAGTAACACTAGACTAATATCAAATATACTATTTATCATCATGGACTAGACTGGAGTGTTCTCCAGTCCTTCCCTACACAAGTAAGACGCAAACATTTTAATGTATTATTGGTTATATATAGTTTTAATTTATCATGCCTTATGTTTGCTATAGGAAGTGTTTAATACCCCATTTTTTTAAACACCTTTATTGGACATGTATTTACCAACGAATAATACAAATACAGTAGCATAAAAGTGTGTATGATGACCATTCTGAAATAGCAAAACTGATTTTTACAAGACAACATCGCAACGAGTCACAGTTTCCCTTCACATCACACACAGCAAAACAAAAGTATTCATTCCACATAACCATAAAGATTGCAATCATTAACATATTACAATAATCATCAACTTAAGCATAGAGAACGAAAGCCAAGGCTGTATGACTGGACAGACTAACACTTATAGTTATGTATTGCCAGCATACTATTTATATCACATTTAACGTACTGTAGTAAACTTAATAATTGTACATACATACATTGATTTCTGGCAGGTGAAAACTCGAGCAAATATTATACATGATAGCATCAAGTAAGTATCAAGGCTACATATATACCGTTTACACACTAAGAGTATATATAAGATTCATTAATGATCAAGTCTTGCTATTTCAGTAAATCATATCACATGGTAATGAAGGAATAACGTGAACACAATGTCATATAATAATTATCTATATACATGTAACAGAATTCACCTCACAGTACGCTGGTATCACTACACTTTAATAATTGACCAACGAGGCCAAACATAATATTAATATTATCAGTGAATTACTCCACTTTAGTGAGAAAAAAATAACGAGAAACAAATATTATACTAATGTGTGGTGTATACTAAAATGGCCTTTACTGCCTGTTTATCCAATTAAAGTGGTGGTTGCATGTCTAGTACGTATGTGTGTGTGTGTAGAAGATGGCCAATGCAAAGTGTCGTTCATTATAGATCAAATCAGTCTACCTTAATAATCACTACGGATGAATGAATGAAAGGACAAGGCTCTCTTCTAAACAGACGTGCTGATTAAAACTAATATAGTATTATTATTATTATTATTATTATTAATTATAACTTCTCGGTGAGCAAGTACTGGCACTTCTATTTCAGTGTACTCGAGTTAGTTAAGGTTCCCATCATAACAAATACACACTGTTAAAATGTACAACCAACATGAGGTAGGATCAATGAAGAGGACTTGCCTGGTTTGGCCACATGCACGACTGCCTTGGCTATGTATTCAAAACTACATATAGAGTTGTTTAGTATTTATAACCTCTTAGTTAGTGACTTAGGTATCAACATATTTATTTTGTTATTTTTACCTAATTGACTTATGTACGAGAGATATCTTTACTTAATTAATATTATTATCTGCGTCACGACTATATTACACAAGATAACGCCGTTTTATTCACACCAGAGGTCTCACAAGTCACTTATATATTCCTTGTTTTGTACACGTGTTAATACCAAGAGTGGGCGGGGGAGGGGACTAACCAACAACTACATTCTTATACCCAACTGGCTCATTACATTATACAGTCACCCTCGTAAACAAATCAGTCTCAGTCGCTATATGTACATTTCTAGATTACGCTTTATTTTTTGCCCTATGTCACTTCTTATAACAGCATCTACTTAATAATTTATTGAGTACAACCAATTGACTCTGACACTTTGTTTATGAAGGTGACGAGGTATAATCATAATTCATATATTGGTAGTGAAGTGTCAAGAATTTATATGCAAACTTTGTATACGCATTCGTTCGTTTCATTGCTTAATTAAGGACCCCGTGTTGTTGTAGGAACATTGGAGGTTAGTGGGTCCTTCAAACATTGCCACGAAACACCACCTGCATTGAAGGACCTTGTTTCGTGGCATAGTCAGGAGGAATCAGAAGCCAGCAAGTCTCTCTCATACACAATCACAGGGTCCCTTAGATATTTCACCAAGCTAAATGTATGTATAAGGACTATAACAGATAGTGTCGAAGCGTTTTTGTATAAGCATCTGCTAAATTATATATTATAGGATAAGTATATAGCTCGTTTCTTTAGATTGTAACTTTCAGGATCATTGTAGGTATAGCTTTACTTCATTATATTGATTTGAACTGCTATACTAAATGTTATAAAGATATTTATTTTATAGCATACTGACTGGCCTGTTTCTTTATAGTATATGACTATTAACACCCGTAAGATTTAAATCAAGTATTGTTGTAACATTAATGACGCTAAATGATACAAACAAACAAACAAACACTGTTGTTTACGTAAACTGGTCCTTACAAATTGAGCAGCATATGATATTGACCTCAACAAGTACAAAACATCTAATTAATTTACACAAGAGTAACTAAAATTGACAAAAAAAAAATGATGGAGACGTATAAATATTTCCATGATTCATTGAGCAATAAACTTACAGAAGAAGGCGTTAATTGTATTAGTATTAGCCTACCTGTTGGCTCACTCATTCATTAAAGAGACAGACAAACGCCATCATTTTTAACCCCTGGGTCGAGGCACTACCTTCAAAATACAAATTAATTACTTATTCCTCCACATTGTGCCATAAAACATACTGTATATAGGCAATACACTACTTGAATAATGTACACGTGGGTGTGTGTGTGTGTGGAGGGTGGAATTGTTATGTTTTGGAAAGCCTCATCATTCATTACATTACACTCCAATTGAATCAAAACATATTATGATTCATTAACTCCCACTTCTTTTTATCATATATAATATCTATAATAATTCATTCCAACTTTTTGTGTTGTTTGCTTCATTTTTTTTATTGTTATTGTTTTCGTCATTTACACTCGACCCGAGGGTTTTATAGCGTCGCTGTCAGAGTTACTTAATTAAGGGGAGATTCTTTTGGGGTAGCAACTTGGAGGACTACTGATTCCTCCTAACTATGCCGGAAAACAGACGCCCTCAATGGTACAAATAAGGGATCTGTTTCTTGGTAACATTCAGAGACCTTCCAATTCACCAACAAGAGAATCTCCCTTTAATTAACAACCAGCAGAGCCTCATCGTACGACATTGTATCTATTATTATATATTTCTTTTTTTGGCACTACTGACATGACTACTACACTGCTACATCATAATTATTTTGATTATAATGCATTAATAAACCTGAGTTAGTCTGAAAAACACTGGTCGGTGGGTAATGTTTGGAGTCTGTGAAAAGGAGAGTGAGTGAGATACAGGATTAAACTCATCTTGAAATGTACGGGTGTGTTTTGACTCTGAGAAAAGAAGAGTGAGTGAGTGAGTGAGATGCAGGATGGATTACATTCATCTTTACATGTAGGGATCTATTTTGAGTCTGTAAAAACGAGACAAAAAGAGAATGAGGGAGGGAGTGAGATACAGGATTTACAGTATTATATTGTTTGACCCAAAACATACAAAAAATGAATAAAAATATACTAAAGTCTGATTAGTACCGCCCCAAAAAGTATTATGTAAGCAATGACTTTTATGCTGCCAGACACAAACACTGACAGGATTAATTTGTACACACCTGGCAACTGTGCAATCAAGGTGGTGGAATGGGCAGGTTTTTCATGAGGGTGAGGGGAGGATATAGTTTTATGTCACCCACTTAGGAGGTCAATTATTCCTCCATACGATGCCAAGAGACAAAAATCCCAATATTTTTACTTAACACTGAGCCCGTATGTTTCATGGCACAAATTGGAATAATGAGTATCCATTCATCTTATTGACCCAAAACAGATGGTTAAGCTTAGCTCTATATTGCACTAAATCAGAGGTGAGAAAGGTCAGTCAGTCAAAGGTCCAACAGAGACAGACACTAAGAGAAGACAAAAAGAACAGTTTCATCACCTACACGGAAACCAAAATGAATTTACAGTAGTTAACCAAAACAAAATAATGTTCCACAAGCGAATAACGTTTCTTAATTAGTGACACTGCATAGAAAATCGCCTATTCGATCCACAACAAAACATTCTTACAACGGCGTATGAGGTTTTTTAAATAGTTACATTGTCCAGGTAAAGTAACCCAATACAAAAATGAGCAAATAACTTCATATACTGTAGGTTAGGGACACGGATTGGGTGAGAGGTCAATCGATGTCTGTTTGGGAGAGGGACAATACAAGGGTTGAGTCCAGTACGACGTGCAAAGACTTGAGTTAGGTAGTTTGATAGGCACTAAAAATAGGAAACACAAGCCGATTAACCTGTTCTGCTCCTGAGGGTCTAATCGGCTGCTTTACATGTTATTTAAGAGATAGTGAAACGTGGGTGGGTGTGACCATAGACTTTCACGCCATTACAGACGACGCACATCCAGAATAGTAATTACTGCAGATTTAATTTTTATTTAACGATAGATTCTGTACTTGGCTGACTTCATAAATAATAAATGCTCATCCTGTGTACCTTTTTGTGTGAATGACAAATAAATTATGGTAGCAGTAATGTTAAGGGAGTATAGTCATTCTCCTTTGGGGGAACTGAAGGGCTACTGTTTCCCACAAACCATGCAAAAGCATCCCCTATTCGTATACTGGGAAAGTCTGTTTTTTTTTTACATAATTTGAGTGAATCAGTACCTCTCCAAATCCCATTCATTCCTTTAATCCTACACACAGAAACAGTAAAACATGAAATGATGAACACCTTGTAAACAAACGACAAAACTAATGTTGAATCATTTACAAACAATTAAATACCAATTGAAAATAAATACAGTACTTTGTATATTAACAAATATTTCAAGGTTTAATCACGCTATCAATTTTAATGTTATCGCAATATAAACAAACAAAAACCAAACTTTCTCAACACCACATAAACAGATCACGCAACCCCCCTTGACACACAATCCCATTCAAAGTACAACTAGACAACCAATATAACAAATCGTTGAGCATTTTGCCAAGTGTGTGTGTGTGTGTGTGTGTGTGTGTGTAAGAGAACTGCTATTTCTTGCTTGCTTTCTATTCAGTGTTGTTAATTAAATCAGGAGCAATTGATTTCTCCACACTATTCCCAGCCACAACATGCCACCCTTATTTTTGTTTATCTGGACCATTCTGCTGTTTAACAAAGATAATGGTGACCTGTTGCTTGGAATACTCGTGAGAAATACACACCATTTAACACTGTGTACTACCTCTTCCCTTAAGGACCCTGTGGCTTACTTCTGAATCCTCCTGACTATACCATGAAATAATCTCCTTCAATATAGGTGGTGTTTCGTGGTAATATTTGAAGGACTCACTAACCTCCAATTTTTCTGGCTACATCAAGGGGTCCATTAACTAAATCTGAGCTCAGTAAAAGAAAGGGTACATGTACTTGAGAGGGAGGGATTATGGATGGACGAGGGCACAGTTTTATAGTTTGTACACATGTACGACCCACTACTGGTGACTACACAGTTGGTTTGGTCGTCTACTACCGAAATGTACAGACGCGTCACATAATCCTTGACCACACTTCCCCTTACACCCTAATCAAGGACTATGTGCTGCGACTGTACATATGATTTATTTATAAGTTGGCTTTGGTCGAATACATAATGACGAGATAATGTTTATTCATAACTTGACTTTGCTTGACTACATAATGACGATATATTATTTATTCATATAAAGTTGGTGTGGTCGTCCACTAAATGCACAGATATCATTCATTTATTCATAAATTGGTGTTGGTCGATTACATAATGATGAGATTATATTGTTTATTGTTAACTTGTTTTAGTCGACTACTGAATGCACATACAGGTACAGTACTATTCATTCATAACCTGGTTTGGTCGACTACTGAATGTATAGACAGAAACTATGTATTCCTAAGTTGGCTTCGGTCGACTATACTCAATGCACAAACCGACTATTTATTTGTATACCTACCTACGGTGAATTCTATAAGTCAACTTTCTACGGTAAGTTGGTAGGTACGGTAGGTAGTTAGTTCTCTTTAGCTTAAGAGATAATACCGTGTTGGTGAAAATCTAAGAGTATCTGATTTCTTCAAACTATTCCCAGCAACAGGCAACCATTATGTAGATACCGTACGTTATTCTGGTTCGGTTTCCTGGCATAGTTTGGATGAATCAAGTCACTCTAATGTAGCCTACCACCAAGTGTATTAAACCCTTAAGTTATGGAAACGTCCAAATGAACCAAAATTTTAACTGCAGAGAAAATATAGCGTCTCGTCTCAAGGTCACGGGGGTTTTAAGTTCCATCCAGTTTTTCTCATATGAGGTTCAAGAATAAATACATTTATAGTATAGCATTTACTGTTTGTACATACCAAAAGAGAGATAGATAGATAGATAGATAGATAGATAGATAGATAGATAGATAGATAGATAGATAGATAGATAGATAGATAGATAGATAGATAGATAGATAGATAGATAGATAGATAGATAGATAGATAGATAGAGAGAGAGAGAGAGAGAGAGAGAGAGAGAGAGAGAGAGAGAGAGAGAGAGAGAGAGAGAGAGAGTAACTAAGCCATTCTATATCACATGGCTAATGTTTACAAAGCAGTGAATGGAACACAACCAACCACACGTGTTCTTGAGACGACCTTATAAAGTTTGGCTGATATTGAACTTTTTGTACTTGGAGTCCCCGAGTTGGATGTATAGTTTCCCTGATATTATTATTATTATTATTACTATTATTATTATTAATTAAGGGGGTAGTAGTAGTATAGTGTTGGTAAATCTGGAGCAGCAACTAATTCCGCCAAACTCTTTCCAGGCAACAAGCCACCATTATTTTGTTTTCTATTGTGGTCGTGTTCTTTTTCCTGGTATACTTTGGAGTTTGCAGGAATTAAGTCGCTCCACTGTACCAAAACCATACTAACTATCTCCTTAAATAATGCTAAAGGAAATGCACAAATGATGATGATATAATTATTGACAACATCTAAATGGAATTCTAGTAGTTAGTTAATGCCAGTCAAGACAAAAATGATAATATGCTAATTATATCTGTAAACACTGGTCATTGCTCCTTCCTGACTAACTCGAATTTTGCTAATGCACGTTTTATACAATAGAGAGGGTGAAGGTGAAGGGCATCAATGTGTATATTCTGGACCTTACACACACAAACCATAAGTAAACTTGTATTATAATCACACACCATGATAAGTAGACAGTCATGCTTTGTTTTCATATTTCCTTATAAAATCTTATATTTTCATTCACTAAATTTCAAATACTTAGTTATTAAACCATTGATTGATTTAAAACTGACAGCTACAGTACTACTGCACTGCCTTGCACTCTCGTATACAAACAAGAACTGCATTCCAGTTTAACAATCAAAGAGCATCAAGTAATAACATAAGAGATCTGGGAAGAATGTTCACAGCAAAAAGGGAATAATTCAAGGTGGACATTTCAGTCTCATGAATACAAGTTTTAATTTTAACATTGTACTTTTTTGTTTCATCTTCTGCTGAGATAGTGGACTTTTCTCGTGTCTAATTGATGATTCGGAGTTTGAGGCTCACAATTATTTTTCACAAACTGGGTGCGAAAAACAGCAAAGTATCTTAGTTATTTGTTTGTATTACCCGAATGAAAAGTTAGAGTGTGTGTGCTACAATGCTACTTTCTTGGTTCTTTACCAACCCATGTGAGGCGTCGGCTATATTATGTATTCAAGAACATTCATGGTAGTGTTGACGAAGGCGTGGTACTGATACGATGACTCTATAGACACACTACAGAACCATGCATCGTACCCATACCACGCTATAGTCAACATCACGGACATTCTTGCATACGGCTCTCTTTATAAACATCATAAGCCTGAACAATTGGCTGCATCTAATGTAAAAACAAGCCAATTACACACAAATATATATTCTTGAGTGATTCTTAGTTGGTGTAACCTTCAAGTCCACGAATTTGAATCAGAACCATTATTTCATTTCCCTTTCAGATGAGAACATTCTTTGACAATTATTTTATCTATACGCCATCCAACATAAATATGAATGATACTCACTCTTTATAAACAGCTGAGTCAATAACACAACAGCTGAGGAACATTACTAAACAAGACTTAGTCAGGTGTGTCCCGTCCCCGTGTTGGCCAGGGAAGGAAGGGGTTCTCTACTCATAAACAAACAACAGGGTATTGAATGCTTCTCTATTTGTTATGAAGGGTATCATATTATTTTGACTGGGGCGAATTAGTATTGAAAGGCTACAGATCAGAGAGAGTCCTTCAACCCTCCATGCCAGACAACGCATCCCCATTCAATAGACAAGTAAAGTGAGGGATCAGCTGTTTTCTAGCACATGATCAGAGGACTACCCGTACCTTAACCCCACATCACTCCCAAGACAAACTACTTCCCTTAAATCTTATTGGATACAGACAGTGTAGTCGATTTTTAAAACTATTGGAATCTCTGATAAGTGGTTGGGTTTGTATAAGTGGTTGGGTTTGTATAAGTGGTTGGGTTTGTATAAGTGATTGGGTATGTATAAGTGGTTGGGTTTGTATAAGTGGTTGGGTTTGTATAAGTGGTTGGGTTTGTATAAGTGGTTGGGTTTGTATAAGTGGTTGGGTTTGTATAAGTGGTTGGGTTTGTATAAGTGATTGGGTTTGTATAAGTGGTTGGGTTTGTATAAGTGGTTGGGTTTGTATAAGTGGTTGGGTTTGTATAAGTGGTTGGGTTTGTATAAGTGGTTGGGTTTGTATAAGTGGTTGGGTTTGTATAAGTGGTTGGGTTTGTATAAGTGGTTGGGTTTGTATAAGTGGTTGGGTTTGTATAAGTGGTAGTGAGTGCCTGTTTTATTGAACCTCTTGTGTGGAGGGAGTATAAGGGAGGTATACATGTGTACTATTGGCCACAAAAATTCGTACACAAACACACACAAACTCACATGTACGTTTTTGGTTTTGAGGATAGCACTGTTGAACTGCATCACGACATTATATATATTACGTTGTTCTGTATATATGTTGTTTTGTAGTCACGGAGTCGTTACCCTGACAATATACATACATACATTGCAATACTTAGTGAATATGAATCACTTCTATCTCTCCAAAATAAGTCCAATCAAATATTATAGCCTGTGTACGAATTCACGTGGCCAACAAGTCGTACAATAAGTTAAGTTTAGTCACCTATATGAGTACGTACAGTCACGAGTCTTAATAGGTATCCAGATCAGCGTCGAATAGCCTGTTTTATTCGAGTATTCAATGAGCTCCACCAAGTATGAGACAGGACCAAAAAAAAAAAAAAAAAAAATGCGTTGAAATGAGTTCACTGGTGAGTCAAATGATTCCCAATTTTAACAAGACCTTGATACTTGTTATGGCTCTTGACTGTACAATACCACATCATACCAACCAAATACCAATCAATACCCAGTAGGCTACACTCACAACCACTAAATTACATGTTGGTTGAGGGTTAGTCATATGGTAGTAACTTAATAACATGGACAGAGAGAGAGAGAGAGAGATAAAGAGAGAGAGAGATAAAGAGAGAGATAAAGAGAGAGAGAGAGAGATAAAGAGAGAGAGAGAGATAAAGAGAGAGAGAGAGAGAGAGAGAGAGAGAGAGAGAGAGAGAGAGAGAGAGAGAGAGAGAAAGAGTTATTCGTTGATTGCTTGTTAACAGTACAACACACACGTAAACAACAACAGGTAACAACTAACTTAGCTGAGAACTGTGGCAGGAATTTGCTTACACACACAGAGAGAGATAGAGAGAAAAGAAGGAAAGAAGAAAGTAAGTCTGGTCAAACGTGGCTAAAAATGGAAAGATATATATATATAGTATTATTATTATTATTTTTTTTATCTTTCAGAATGGCCCCTTTATAATTATTTCGTATACCTTATTACCATGAACATATTTCCATCAGGTAACATCGATCCATTCTTTCATGTTTAATTAAGTTACACGAGACATTATTATTTTGTACCATCAGTATATGTATATATAATTATATCTTTTGTACATGTTGTATATAAAGTTAGTAGTTACAGATGTTAAAAGTTTTGTACAGTGAATGACAAAAATGAACTTGGAACCTATTTACAAGAGAGATTATTAATTATTACCTTCAACTAAACAATGAAATATAATTGGGGTTAGTATTATTAGCAAGTGTAGTCTAAAAAAAAAAAAAAAAATGTTGACCATGGATTGCACAATATCCTAAGTAACTCATACATTACATACACATTTAATTAATTATTTTCTGTTTTTTTTTTTCTTCTGAGAGCAACAGTTGAGCACATGTACAAATATGCATGAGCAGATTTGGTTATCATTATAAATTACAAAATATTCAACATGAAAGCCTGCTAACTTACTTTCTGGACTAAGAAGCCTAATATACATAACTTATTGAGCAACTGACAACCTTACTAGGACATCAGTTTCATAAAGTGTCAATTAACAGTAACAGAACGATGAAGTAACACGATAAGGTTATTATTATTATTATTATCATTATTATTATAAAACTGGTTGGTGCTTTATACATTAGATTAGATGGTACTTAAACTAACTTCTACCTAGAGTACCAGCACATACATACATCATAATATTAGTTAGTCTACACGTGCCAGAACAACTCCATCATGCGTTTTTTTTTTTTAATATTTAAGTCTTCTCCCCATTCACAAGATTTAGTTAAAACCACAAAGATTAATCAATAATAATAATAAGTTACATCCTTTTGAAGAACACCGTTAATTAAGTAGCCTAGGCTATTATATACAACTCTCATCTGACCCTATCAATGTTCACAAGAGAAACTTTCCAGCTTTCACTTGGTACACATACACCTGTTTCTCTAGGTTTGAAAAATGTACTTGTCTATCTTTTCTTTCATAAATGCAAGTGAATTGAGTATAATTATTATATCTATATACACACACACGAGTCCAATGTACCACAAGTCCTGCCTGCCAATCACATTATATTTCCTTCGACAGTAAATATAATCAAGTGATGCTGCTACAAGTAACAGACAGTACACACTACATCACACCTCTCAACAAAACACTTGGATCGAGGAACAAACAACACCATTATTATGAAGAGGAATGAGCCTTTACAATAATAAGTAGCGAAACGTCGTCAATGAAGGCTCCTCCTCCTCCATCTTCATTAAACAAGAACTTATGGTGTTGTTGTTCCTGTATCCATTTTGTCAGGTTAATCCATAATGCACATTTTACACACCTCTAAACATGCAGTCTGTTGTTGTGCGATGGTGACACCCGTTTGTTTACTATCCCCATCAACCCAATTCATTTGATCCAAACAGTTAGCCTATAGTTCTACATACTGTACTCCTTCAATTCCCCTTTGCTCATTCTATAGTGCTAAGTAATTACTGTACATACACACACTACAAGTCTCAGAGCCGTGCAACACTTTTATTACTTGAGCAGTCAGTCCCCTTCATGAATAGAATAATAATAATAATGACATTACATTGCTTCCTGGCAAACGACGACAACAACAAAACACAATCATCTACAACTCCACCTATATTCAATGACAGCTTTCAGCATACAATACCCCAGACGCCTCTCACTCCTAATGGTAATAATAAAGGTGCTGGTGGAATCATTAATTAAAATAAGGGGAGATACTGGACATTCCTTACATTCACTGTCTCTTCAAAACAACATAAATACATAATAATAATAATATACAAACAAATGAGGAGAGTGACCAGCATCTCTACTGTTTGTTTCTTCTTCATCGTAAACATACCAATGGCTAGTTCATCGTTATATATATATATATATATATATATAATGCTAATAATCGTTTTTGTTAATCGTTATTCAGTAGTCCTGTAAATACTAATCGTTTTGTTTTGTTTTTTCTCCTCAGGTACACGAGTCTTTTTTTTAAGAGATATTTAAGAGGTCATTTAGTTTTGTTGTAAGTGAAAAATGGAGGGCTACTGATTCCTCCAAATATAATCACTTCAGTATTACGTGTAGCCAAGGGGATCTATCTATTTCTCTGTTGCATAGCCTAGTTTGGGAGGACTCGACTGACAGATTACTACTAACTAGCCTTCCAAACCCAAAAAATGAAGAGAGAATGCGTAGTTCCGGTACGTCCTCTTATTTTCTCAACACCACCACGCAGCCCATAATAATAAGAATATATATGTTTTTTCTAATCACCTCGAGTGGCACATCCCGTCTCGTTTTATATCTGTTAATTATTTTTTTTTATATATTTTTTTATTTTTTGGTTACGCCTTTATAAGAGTTGGAATGAGAAAGACACCACAGTTACGTATATCATTTTGCAAACTCACTCATCACCCTTAATTTAACCCGTTACTGGCCCTAAGTACTAATCATATACTTAATAATAATAATAATAATAATAATAATAAGTTACAATTTCGTATACCATGCAATTTTTAACTACTACTGTACGTAAGTATATGTAATGATTTTCGATTTAATGTTAAGAATTATTCATTGGACTAAACATTATTCTCGTATACTTGGTTTCCACACTCGTATAACATTCACAGGTAAAACAGTTAACCACCCTTCACTTCCACTAAATGACTAACTGTATATAATAATAATAATAATAATAATAATAATAATGATAACATAAGTACTTTGCCTTCCTTCGTGATCAGTGTATCTCTATATTTCTTCACAATTGATTATATTTATGTATGAGGGACTTTTAATCAAACTTATCACAATGAAGCCTATCGTGTATCGCTACCACCAGCTCATTTCAATTTACATACATGTCTCAACTCAAAGCAAAAATTTTAGTACAGTTAAAGGAAAGTTTATAACTCATGTATTTTTTATCATCATCATCATCATCATACAAGTTCATTTGGATACATACATACATACATACATTTCTTGAGCTATTAAACCGGAAAAATTATAAGTTAAATTAAATAATACTTTAATTATTATAAATTAATTCAAAAGGAGAGTTATTTATCCTTTTAAAAAATAAATAAAATAATTAAATAAATAAAATAACACTGCACATCGCCTTGAGGGAAAAAATTAATAAAGAATTCTTGTATTTTTACCTTTTTTTTTTTCATTCTATTTGCAACGACACATTTCTTGAACCAAAACATTCCAACGCAAGTCGACCGTATGGAACAAACAAACAAACAAACAAACAA
>JAWZYT010000420.1:25000-40000 GCA_034508575.1 Petrolisthes manimaculis | reverse complement strand
TAGTGAGGTATTTCAGTATACATCATTAAAGGAGGAAGAGATTTGCAGCCTTAAAAACTATATGGATACAATTGCTACCTTATACTTATTATCATCATCATCATCATTTTTTTTTTTATCATTTTTTTTTTATGTGGAAATGTGAGTACACTAAGGTAAGTTTTGATTACCATGTATCAATGAGTGAGGGAGGAGAGGAGATTGGGGGTAGATGGTGCTGGGGGGAGGGGGGGGGGAGGAGAAGATTGGGGAGAAGGAAGAGGATTTGGGAGAGAGGTTATTTGAACTTTAGAAAGATTACATCAGTAGGCTACGGTAGCTTCTTTAATTCACCGACCAACGAAGGCCTCACATTATTAACATCACCATCACTTATATACATTTGTGAGTTCCTGATAGAATAAGTACACAAACACCTTTACAACTTCATTCACCAATAATTTAAAGTGTGATAGGTTGGTTGGTTGGTTGGTTGGTTGGGGTCAATTTGCACTGCATGTTGAAACAAACCAATTGGCATTACGTCACATCACCCCCTTGTCAAACAGGGATACATGTCTATTGTTTGGTCTGGTTTGGTTTGTTTTGGCAAGTAACAGTTGCCTGCAGTGGTACCTTTAGCACGAGACACCAGCCTATAGATACAATGTTTATTCATACCTCACTTTACTATGTATATGAGGTATATATAAAAAAAATGATGAATAGTTGCTGTTTTGTTATACTTTCCACAGTGCACAGAGTTTTTCTACTTGCCTATACACCACGCTGGTCCAAGAGTGTCATAGGAACTAAGGAATTCTTATGTGTAGTTCGATCTATCAGAGTTTATAATATTACTCCACAATAACTTTGCTCAGATGACATTTTCCAGCACTGAGCAACACGTGGACCGAAGTGGTTAGTTAGGGAATGGAAAACAAACACAAGAGTGAGTTTGCTGAGAATGATCTCACAATATATATATATATATATAATATATGTATGTATGTATATGGAATGGGAGGGAAAATATATAATAATAATAATAATAATAATAATAAATATGTACAGTGCAATAGAAATGTTTGCACGATAACTGGAAAATACTACAGTAGATCACAAGCCATACACTTATGACAGGACTATATTCTCAGATATGGACAGTATCTGTAGTGGTAGTGGTGGTGGTGGGGGGGGGGGGGGGGAGGTGGACTGGTGATGGAAGGGAAGGATCACTGAGTATGTGTGTGGTGACTTGAGGGAAGGGAAGGGAAGGGAAGGGAAGGGAAGGGAAGGGAAGGGAAGGGAAGAGAGGAGATCACAACCCTATACTGGAGGTGTCGACATGATAAGTTATTTATTCCACACGAGTTTACAGCCTCAGTGAAGTAGGTATAAGGCCAACAACAGTAGTCATAATAATAATAAAAATAATAAAAATAATAAAAATAATAATATTTTCCGAGTCGACAACCGCCCAGATGACCTGAGTTTGGGTGATCGGGAAAATAAACATTAATTAAGGCCTACGAGATAATAAAATAAAATAAAATAAATAAAACACTAGTAACAGCTCAGTAGGCCTTTGTACCAACCTACCTACTTACCTACCTACCTACCTATCTCTTCCATCCATTCATTACCTAGTAAAGAAATGTCACGATTATTATTTTTATTGACATTTTCTTTCAAACGAACAAACAGTTTTCAAACTTACAGACAGCATACTCAAATATTTTTTTTTAACTCGACCACATTCATTCGTAAATTCGCCCTTCTAAATAAAACAAAAATCAACATAATAATAATAATAATAATAATAATAATCTCTCTATACATTAAGCCTTTTCTTCGATCTGCGGTCTCTTGGGTAGGAGTGAGTCGGAGTCTGTGAGGTCTAGAGGCGCTGTGGGGTTGTCACTGCCCCCTGCTCTCACGCCGCCTCCGCCACCGTTCTCATACAACTTACGTCCTACGAGGGAGAACGAACCGACGGCTGGTGTGGCGTTGGGGGCCGACGGTGATGATGACTCGTCTTCATCGTCTACCACTACTGCTGGAGGAGGAGGAGCAGCAGCAGAAGGAGCAGAAGAAGGAGGAGGGGGACCAGAGTTGGAGTGATGGTGGTCGTCGTCGCAAGAAGGCAAAACTTTGACTAGTCGTATTTTGTCAATAAGTTCCTGTTGTTGTTGTTGTAGTTGTAGTTGATACTGTGGAGGCTCTCTGTCTGAATGTGTCTGTTGTTGTTGTTGTTGTGAGTCTGTGGAATCTTGGGTACTAACGGGAATCTGGTGTTGTGGTTGTGTGTCTTGTATCCCTTGTCCTCCTCCTCCTCCTCCTATCAGGCCCCCTATCCCAATACCCATTCCTCCCCCCACACCGGTTTCCAGTTCAGTGTTGGATGGGGAGGGTTTCTTGTTGGGTAGTCGGCGAGGCAGGGTACTGATGCCCATCTTCTTGATCTTGTCGTACAGTGTGCGTGACGGCACTTTGTACTTTCGTGAGGCCTGTCAAAAATATACATAACGATAAATAAACAGGTATAACAACATCGTCGTCTTCTCCATTATCATTATAATAATAATAATAATAATAGGATAACATTATAATATATCGTAATTGATAATGTATACATCAGTATTTTTTTAATGTGAAAGGTAAGAAGTAAAAGTAATGAGAACTCTCACGAGGATTATTTACTTGGGGGACAATTGGAATTGGAGGGCTACTTCTATCCTCTAAATGATATAAGGAAACAGACTACCTCAGTATATGAGAAATACACCCTACTAAATACTCCTCGTTCAATGAGTCGTATGCAAGAACATCCATGCTGTTAACGATGCCATGGTACCGGTGCGATGGCTGTTGTTTGTCCACGTCGTCATCATGACAGTACCATGCACTCCATCGTCAGCACCACGAATAATAATGTTGCATACGGTTCAGTTAGTCAGTCAGTGTTTTATTTCTTACCTGCAGTGCTGTCATGCCATTCTTGACCGCCTCTATAGCGTCCATAAGGTCCGTCTTGGTGTACTGTTTGTAACGCTTCCATTCTGGTTTGGGTGTGGGCACGTAGCTGACAAAGTTGCTGAAGTGAGAGGAGCCGTTGGGGTCGAGGTGGTAGGGGTTAAAGTCTGGCAGCAGAGGGCCATTGGGTACCTGATAAGAAGAAAGATATGGTCAGAATATAAAGGACTACAACCTCATACTTTATACTGTACTATGATGCCTGTGTTGGGAGGAAGGATGAAATAGAGTCGGAATCAAACAAACTACAGATTTTCATATTATAATAATTAATTGTACCCCTTTGACTTTTGATGTGCAAGAAACAGGGTTACATCATCAACAAAGGTTCCTCCTCATACAGTGTTGTTATTAATTGTATATAATAATACTATCTTCCCTACTCATCATCATCACTAACTTATTGGAATCATTAACTTTGTTTGGAATGAACTGGAGGGATACAGATTTCATTAAACTAAGCCACAAAACAGACGACCTCAGCATTACGAAGAGGACTATCTGTTTCATGGCATCGCTTGGAGGAATCAATAGTCCTCCCCATAATACACCCTCGACCCCTTGAATGAAATACTGTGAAGACACTTACCGGTTCCATCTTGATCTTGTTGTCGTGGTCGTCGTTTCTGGTGATGTCAGTAAAGGGCATCGATTCCTCGTCATGGAGTTCCTTCTTAGTCACTCCATATTGACCCTGTAACCAGTAATACATCCATACTGCTTATATCGCTCAAGGAATATATATACAAAAAGTAAGACACACACACACACACTGCTTATATCTCTCAAGGAATATGAAGTTTATATCCAACAACCAGTAACATACACACACTGCTTATATCTCTCAAGGAATATAAATTATATACAAACAGTAACACAAACACATACATATTGCATATAATTTCTATAGTAAAATAACCGTTTTGTAAAATGCAATATTGATACAAGACGACTTAACAAAAATTATATAGGAAGACAAAACAAAACTAATACAAGAAAATACAACCAAAATAATGCGACAAGACCCAGTTGACTTACCTCGAGGTGGTCGCGGTGGTCATGTGCCAAGAGGTGAGGGGCGTGTGAGGACAGGAGGCCAGGCAGGGGCATCATGGACGAGGCCAGGGACACGAGCGAGGACATGTCAGGCCCCGGGAAGGCGTGGCTGTGGCCGAGGGCGGTACGAAGAATGGGCGTTGGGGACAACATGGGGTCGGGGAGCATGTGGGGCCTCTTCCTCTTGTGTGGGGGAGAGTCCGGGCAGTGTGGGGGCAGGTGGGGAATATGTGGCACCAGTGACAGAGGACCACCACACCGGGGCTCTGAGTCTTGGCTACCCGGGGTGTGGCTGTCTCGACTCTCAGGTTGGTCTCGCGGGTCTCGTAAGTGGTCCCAGAGGTGTTCCCGAAGGTCTCTAAGGTCTCGTCCCTCCAACACGTCCCTAGGGTCCCTCAACTCCGGTCGTAGCTGAGGGCGTGACAGGGGCTGGTGTGGGGGGTAGAGGGGTCCTGGAGGGGAGGAGGGGCGGCTCAGGTCTGTTGTGGCCAGTGAGTTGGGTGGGACAGAGGCCGAGGAAGGGTCTGGTCGTGGGCGGGTAACGTCTCTGTGGGTACGGGCGTCTAGGGGTGCTGTAGGGGGTCTGGTTGGGTCACGTGGTGGTGGAGAGAGAGGTCGGCGGCCGGTGTCAGTGGCCAGTTCCTCCACCAGACCCTTGACCTTGAGAGTCTCGGCCAGACCAAGGAGGGCAGGCAGGTCATCATGATTGACATTGACCTCACCACGGTACATGTATTGCAACAACGCTCTCATATCTCCCGCCCTCACATCCTTCAGTACCACGATGGGATGATTGGCAGCTCGAGCACACACAAACAGTGCCTGGAAGTAAGAGGAGCACGCAGCCAAGACGAGACGGTGAGCGTGTAGTGTGACGCCATCTTCACAAGCCAGAGTGACGTCAGTGAGTGCCTCCATGTGCAGCAGCTGGTCAAACGCCGCCAGCAGGTTATTACGGTGGTTGTTCCACCTTAGGCAGTATTGAGAGCTGCCCCCCATGCTGCTCCCACCCTGCAGACAGACACACAAACATACACACGGTTAGTATTACTACATTCTACAATATTACGCTACACCTTACATTAATATTTTACAACTACGTTACACTACAAATCCCATGTAATATATTAGATACTACACTCCATACCAAGAACAACTCAACACTACTTGCTGCTTACTGTAAATGTATCTCAGACTTCAACCTTACCCCAATAAACTTAGAATTCAACAGGTTATTATATATTACTATATACTCAATGACCACTGGTGTATATATAATTAACACCATTTGTAATACATAAACACGTTCTGTATCACCACCAAACACCCTCTATCACTCATAACGTGTGCCACCCATCCTTCTACATGTGCAATAACTATAGGGGAAACCGTAAATCAGAAAATGTTAGCAATTTAATCCAAACACGGAAGAAAGATACAGCCAGCCAGACACAGGTCATTCAAGAACGATGTAATTATGGCCTTGGATTCAATAAGGTTGTTTATAAAATGAGCGAAGTGACAATAATTCATAGTCTTGTCACATACTAGTATTAATCTTGTTCCAGGAAGTACAATAGTGTAACAAGTAAGTCATTTATATGTTGAAAAGTGCAACCTTTAACTACTTAAAATAATAACTACAGAGTATAGCAATAAACAGGATTAATTAAGTGAACGAAAATAATAGTGTTGTTGCTTGGAGTATTTTGGGGGAATCAGTTACTCCAGATTTAGCAACAACACTGTACTGTAGTGCTGGTGGTAAATCTGGAGCAATCGATTCCTCCAAACTACTCCACGCAACAAATCCACCATTATATTATTGTTCATGTGGTTCTGTTTCCTGTCATACTTTGGTGGAATTAAGACACTCCAAATGTACCAAAAAGTGTATGAATCAACCCCTACAATATTAAGGACCCTGTGATCGTGTATGGAAATTGGTGGCTTCTGATTCCTCCTGACAATGCCACGAAACACGCTCCTTCCATATAGGTGTGTGTGTTTCGTGGCTGTATTTGAAGGACTCGTTTACCTCCAATTTTCTGACAACATCACAGGGTCCCTTAAGGCATGAGACCTGCACCATTTACCAGAGAGGGAAAAAATTACTGTATTATCATTTACACGTTGCAAGATTTAGAAGACAAAACAAGATTAGGGTGACTTCCTTGTAATCATTCAAGGAGACAAATGTCAAAGGGTTACATGAGCCCACCACACACACACATACACACACACACACACACACGGAGAGTTTGGAGAAATTAGTGGTCCTCGAATTCGAAAAAAAAAAAAAAAAATTGAGGTGTTGCAATTTACTCAATCCCGGAAAATAAAATGTCATTCAATTATCAACCCTCACATACATTGTCCAATAAATAATTCACACTCGGTAATATAGACCACGAGTAAACAAACCAGGTGTAGAAAGATCAAAGGATAACAACATATATTATTATTATCTCATTAAGGATAACAACATATATTATTATTATTATCTCATTAAGTGTATAAGTCACGCGTGGATGATCACGTGGTATACTATATAATACGAATACAAGGTTTATACTCCAATAATAATAATCCCCTGTATTTATAATTATGTGTGTGAGAGAGAGAGAGAGAGAGAGAGAGAGAGAGAGAGAGAGAGAGAGAGAGAGAGAGAGAGAGAGAGAGAGATGCAGTGGGATGAGATGACTGTGCAAGAAAAAAATAAATAGAAGAATGAAAAAAAAAAGAGTAGTTGCAGGAATGGTCTGAGAAGTGAAGTAATTGTAGCTCTATTGATCTACAAAGGCGAGGCAGCATGAGTCAGTCAGTCAGTGAGTAAGGGAGGGGGTCGAGTCGAGTCTAGGAATCTGGCTGGTGACTCACGGTGAATTTTGCTGGTGATTCACACGTGCAGGAAGCGAGGGAAATACTCCTCATACTTCGTGGTTTTCAGGGGACATTTTATACAGAGCGTCATGATTCCTCCAAAGCATGCCAGGAAACACCACCCAGATTAACGAAAATAATGGTGATCTGTTCTGTTGTTGCTGGGAATAGTTTGGAGGAATCATTATCGTCCCCCAAAAAGTACCCTACTCTCCCCTTAATTAAATCTAGAGATGCCTAGGCGGTGATTCCTTCAACCTATGTCACCAAACAGACCATCTCCCCCATGAGTAACACAGAGGTGGTTCGTTGCCTGGTATAGTTTGGAGGATTCAGTAGCCTTCCAATGCACTACAAACAAACAAACAAACAACCATCACTTCTCACACAGACAGATCTAAGAATATACGTGATCATTTCTCCCCCTTCCCCCCTCAACCCAAACCCAGTATTCTTCTGAAACGATACCACCCAAAAAAAATAACAACACGACATACATACATACATACATACATACATACATACAGTCAAGTGGTACATCAACACACACACACACAAAATAGAATAACAGGAGTGACGGTGTAGTGTGTGTTTAAACTCATACAGGGAGGGACAGACAACAGTTACAACAGTAGGTAGTCAAAGTTAATTAATTCTTTAGCACGAACTGGGAACACGTATGAGATAAAGTGAATAAGTAAGTTTGTCCCAGTTCCCCTCCCTCCCCCCCTTTTTTTTTTCTCTCTCTCTCTCTTTCATTACTGCGACGTACTCTTTCACCTGCAGTACTCTTTATTCTATGTCTTTGTATCTCGCTCTTGGTAGCCTTTGTGTTATTTATTTTCAAACACACCCATACACGAATAATTTCAATTTACAAGCAGTTCTCTCTCTCTTTCTCCCTCTCTCTCTCTCTCTCTCTCTCTCTCTCTCTCTCTCTCTCTCTCTCTCTCTCTCTCTCTCTCTCTCTCTCTCTCTCTCTCTCTCCTCTCTCTCTCTCTCTCTCTCTCTCTCTCTCTCTCTCTCTCTCTCTCTCTCTCTCTCTCTCTCTCTCTCTCTCTCTCTCTCTCTCTCTCTCTCTCTCTCTCTCTCACACACACACACACACACACACACACACACACACACACACACACACACACACACACAAAAACTCACTCACTCACTCACTCACTCACACACTCACACACTCACACACTCACTCTCTCTCAGTCTTACCTCCAGTTCCTGTCTCAACTTCATGTTATCGTGATGAGTCCTGAGTTGATCCTTACACGAGAAGAAGCGAGTGTACCAAGAGTTTTCCTTCACCAGATCATACAAGGCCGCCTGCTGATGCTGGTGCCACTCATCATGTCCCAGCATTTAAATATCAACACACACACACACACACTTGACACCAAAACTATAACAAAACACGAATGCACTTCCTTCTTCGTTCGATCCCTGTATATACTTTAGTAACGTCACCTTTTTTCTCTCTTCTATTTTTAATCTTGGTAAAGTTCTGTTGTCAAATATTCAAGTTCTGAAAATAATCTGAGACCATTCTAATATATATGTCTCAAGAGCACTTTCGTCCTTATGCAGTAAGTGTATTAAAATTCCTTTGCCAGGTTGAGTTATACCATCCCCTCGCTTCAATTGAATTTCCTGAGGATTTGACTTGTGGCTGCTAACAGTTTCGCCAGACGGGTCTATCTATTGTGTGTACACGATATCCTTCCTCGCTCGAGTTCCTCCCAGATGCGACGTGCGCAAGGCTATACAGAGAGTGAGGGGCGTGGGACTGCACTGCACGACGGCTGGCAGAGGTATGAGCTACAAGGACGGGCACGCAAGCCGTTTTCTTTAGACAACGATGACGTCGATGGAGCAAGTGAGGTAGTAAGGGGGGAGAGGGAGGAGGAGGAGGAGGAAGCTGCGTTGCACAATGAATGAGTCAATCGCTGGGTGGTACATGGCTTACTCACCAACACCACTCACTCGCCAATTCCTCTAAAGGTTTCTGCATCATTTCCTGTCCTGCGTGTTTCCGTATTAGTGAACTTTCATTTTTTCTTTTTTTTTCTCTCTCTTTTTTATTCCTTCACGGGGGTAGGCAGGAATGAAGGGGGATGGGCTGGAGGAAGGAAGGGGGGGTAGGCAGGAGGAATGAAGGGGGTAGGCAAGAGGAAGGAAGACTAAGAAGCGAAGGTGTGTGTGTTCCTATATCAACGAAGAATACAATGTAAAGAAATGATGACTTGCAGTGTCGAATAATCAAGGCAGTGGGTGAGTTGGGAAAGCTACGGTATGAACATATTATTAATAACGAAGGAATTACTGCATATCAATAACCTCTGTCATTTGTCTCCCATCCCATGTTTACTACTATCTTCCCCCCTTCTCCCTTTCTTTATATCTCCCTCTCTTTATCTCTCCTTATCCCTCTCCCTCTGTCCCTATCCCTCTCTTTATCTCTTCCTCTTTCCCTATCCCTCTCTTTATCTCTTCCTCTCTCCCTAGCCCTCTCCTCTTCTCCCCCTCTCTTTATCTATTCCTCTTTCCCTATCCCTCTATTCCTCTCCCTTTATTCCTCTCTCTACATCCGGTTTTAAGGGGGATTCTCTTTTGGGCAAATTGGAAGACTGCAGATTGATTATTCCTTCTAACTATACCAGTCAACACACACCCTCAATGGTACTACAGGGTTAATCTGTTTCTTGGCGTATAGTGTGGAGGAATCACAGACCTTACAATTTAACAAACAAAATAATCTTCCCTTCAGTACATTCCTAACGGGTATCCATAAATTTATTAATACCGTTTGTTTCCGTTTCCAAGGAAGTTATTTTTGTTATTATTTCTTTATTTATATATTTTTAAAATTTTGTTCCGTGGGTATTATGGTAAGGTATTATTATAAAAAAAAAAAATATTATTATTTCTGTGATCATTATTATTATTATCTCTTGATATATTTCTCTCTCTCTCTCTCTCTCTCTCTCTCTCTCTCTCTCTCTCTCTCTCTCTCTCTCTCTTTCCAGTAACAGTAACTGACCATTCCACTTATCCCTCCCTCAATGCATTCAGTCCCTTTCTTTCCTCCTACATCTTCCTCTCCCACTCTCACTCTCCCACCCCTGACCTTCACTCCCATTATCCCACCCTCCCTCCCTCCTTCCCTCTCAGCATGCATTCCCTCTTACTCTCCCTCTCTCCAATGCACACACACACACACACACAACCACAGATCCCACTCTTTCTACAACATCTTTTCTCCCCTCTCTTACTCCCCCTCTCCAACACACACACCACACACACAACACACACACACACACACACACACACACACACACACACATACATACACACACACACACACACACACACACACACACACACACACACCAGCCCTGCACATCCATCCAGCCTACCATCACCACCACCACCATCACCCCTCATGGTTAAAATTCTGACAACAAGAAGAAGAAGTGCAACGGAGGCAACGATTCGCAGAAGACGACATCCTGGTGGGCAGAGGGTAAAGGCGGATCAGGCCACTTGTATTGCTGGCTCAGTATACAAGGCGGGGTGTGTGTGTGGGGGGGGAGGAGGAGGAGGAGAGGGAGAGAGAAAGTGAGTGAATATATGTGTGTGTGTGTGTGTGTGTGGAGAGGGAGAGAGAAAGTGAGTGTATATATGTGTGTGTGTGTGTGTGTGTGTGGAGAGGGAGAAAGTGAGTGTGTGTGTGTATAGAGGGAAAGTGAGTGTGTGTGTGAGGAGAGGGTGAAAGTGAGTGTGTGTGTGAGGAGAGGGTGAAAGTGAGTGTGTGTGTGAGGAGAGGATGAAAGTGAGTGTGAGTGTGTAGAGAGAAAGTGAGTGTGTGTGTATGTGTGTGTGAAACAGCCTGTTTATGTATGAGACTATTATATGCATGTGTATTTATGTGTGTATGCATGTGAGGGATAAATAGCGTGTGTGTGTGTGTGTGTGTGTGTGTGTGTGTGTGTGTGTGTGAAGAACAAAAAGGTGTATATGCATGAGAGAGAGAGAGAGAGAGAGAGAGAGAGAGAGAGAGAGAGAGAGAGAGAGAGAGAGAGAGAGAGAGAGAGCAGCACGTGCAATGTATCCTTCCCAGAAATGAACGTCTGGCAACACAAGGGGGTCTCCGGGAAGAGTGCCTACGTCATCATTAGTTAGTGGGTGGAGGAGGCAGGGTGGGGGTAGGGTGGGGGGTTGGAGGAGACAGGGTGGGATGGAGAAGGAAGGGGGGAGAAGGCAGGGGGGTGGAGGCAGAGTGTGGGGTGGTGTAGGGGGTGTAGGGGTGTGGGGTAGGGTGGTGAAGGTAGGAGGGGGGTGGGGGGTGGCGTGATGTGTGGTGTGGGAGGTGATTTTTGCACTCACTCTCATGACTCTGCACACACACACACACACAATTTTTTGCACACATACACACTATTTTTCTTTATACGTATACTGTACACATACACACACGATCTCTCTCTCTCCCTCACACACACACTTAGATACACGTGAATATAATATTCAGTCTCTCTCTCTCTCTCTCTCTCTCTCTCTCTCTCTCTCTCTCTCTCTCTCTCTCTCTCTCTCATTAATATATAGGACCTATCTAAGTAACCATAAAGCAATAACACTCATAGCCACAATGTCCAGTTCTCTCATGTGTCACCAAGGTCAGACACATTAGGCTACCTCCCTAACTGACGTCACGAATAAGAAGAAGAGTTGCCAAGTCGTCACATACAGTATTTACATCTGAGGGGGTAATAACATCAGAGTGCCTTGATTCCCTTAAAGTTATGACGCCAGGAAACAACAGCACCAGCTACTGTAGATGAACAAACAACACTAGGAAGGTGGTGGTGGTGGTGGTCGTGGGTTGCTTGGAATTGTTGAGATGAAATCGATATACAACTTGCTCCACATTTACCAACATTGTGTAGCCTACTGTACTTCCCCGCCTCTTCCCATAAATAGTGATGCTAAATTTGCTGGCATTTTCGTAGAACCGTATTGAACGTCTCCTATGTCTGTTCCTGTTACTGCTATTATTGTATTTGTTTGTTATTATTATTATTGTTATTTTGTTATTATTATTATTATTATTTTTATTGTTGTTGTTATTATTTTTATTATTATCGTTATTTCGCAGGTGGAATGCAGAGAACTTATACTGCCGACTGTACATAAATCTGTATTCAAGAAGAACGCCTGGATACCAACCAACTAACTAACTAACCAGCATCTGTGTCCCAACATAACAACAATGAGGTCCGTCGGTCCATCGTGTCCTCAGATTACGTTACTATGAATCCAGACGTTACCATGACAACCAACACGTCACAATAATGTCACCCCAAAACAATATAAATACACACACACACAATTCAGGGAAAAACATTATGGCATCTATGTAATCAAAACTGTCATGAATATATTGAAAACACGACACAGTTATGTCACCCAAAAATATAAATACATACACGCAATTCAAGGAAAAACTATGGCATATCTATAATAAAAACTGTCATGGCTATATTGAAAACACGACACAGTTATATAAGTCACCCCATAAATATAAATATACACACGCAATCTGTCTTGGATATATTGAAAACAAACACGTCACAGTCATGTCACCTAAGAAATAAACATAATAAATATATACCCACTACAATGTAAGGACTATAGCCTGTCTCATCTTTACCGTCCACACTGTCAAGGAGATACTAACTGGAAACACGACACAATTATTTAGTCGTCGAATAAAAAATATATACACAATTTCATGAAAAAATTGTCACATCTATGAATGAAAAAAAGATATATATATATATACCCAATTCCATGTCAAAATTGTTACATCTATGAATGAAAAATATATATATATACCCAACTCCATGTAAAAATTATCGCATCTATTAAATAAAAAGTATATACCCAATTCCATGTAAAAATTATCGTATCTATGAATACAAAATAAATATATACCCAATTACACGTAAACATTATCGCATATACAGAAGCCTATTGGTTGGAGTGGAATAGTTGATTCAGTAAACCCTCAAAAACAGAAAAGAAAATAATAATAATAAATAACTGATGATAAAATAGTACTTCCTAACCATTTAATTTTTTTATACTCAGCCCCTTTTGCTACAAACAGTATATAGTAACTCAAATACATAACTCTCTCTCTCTCTCTCTCTCTCTCTCTCTCTCTCTCTCTCTCTCTCTCTCTCTCTCAATAATCAGCTTAGGGAAAACTTTGGGTTGTGTGTACGTGCCAGGGAATACATAAAGCGTAACTGGCACCTCTTCCCTTCCTCCTTCCTTCCCTCTCAGGCTCTCACTCACTCACTTACTCACTCACTCCCGGGGTCAATCAGTCCATCCATCTATCTATCCATCTATCCATCCATTCATCTATCCATCCATTCATCTATCCATCCATCCATCCATCCATCCATCCATCTCACGTGTATAATCTCTATTATCATTTTTCATTCAATTGTGTTTTCAATTCTGCTACCACTACCTCTAACAACAATTATAATACCCGCCCCAAACCTGTCCCCCTATTCCCGCACCCCCCAAACCCCCCCCCCCAAGCCTGTCCCCTACTCCCGCACCCCTTTAAGGACCCTGTGATCGTGTATGGGAATTGGAGGCTTCTGAATTCACACGACTATTGCCACGAAACACAAGAGCGCTCCTTCCATAATTATACAGTACCGTAGATGTGTGTGTTTCGTGGCAATATTTGAAGGACCCATTAAACTCCAATTTTCTTACTACATCTCAGGGTCCCTCAATTAAGTGGGTAGGTAATAGAGTTGGTAAATCTGGAGCAAATTATTTCCCCTAACTATTCCAGGCAACAAGATTTTTGTTAATCTGATCATCTTCCGCAATACAGAAAAACACACACATATATAAATAAAATAATAATAATAAAAAATAATCATGATAAAAAAATAATAATAATCACGAACACCATCTTCCGCAATAAATATAAACCAGGGTCAAACTCGACTTAAAGGTGTCCATTACTCGTATTTTTTCCCCATCAATAACAGTTCCAATCTCTAGGTCGTCTAGCGCGAATAAGCTGACTGGCTGGCTGGCTGGTGAGGGAGGGAGGGAGTAAGTGCACGAAATCTGAGGGGTTGTTGGTGATTTTGGTGGTGGTGATGGTGGTGGTGTGATTTTGGTGGTGGTGGTGATGTTGGTGTTGTGGATGGTGTACAGTTGATAGGAAAAATTTGTCTATACTCTTTTAATCCATTACTGTGTCACCAACACACACACACATACATATACATCGTCTAACCAATTACCATACATTCATATATACACACACACACACACATATAATTTTACCAAGTAACACACACACACAAACACACACACACACACACACACACAATCAATTTTACACACACACACAGTCATGACCGACCACCAGGCCCTCAAGGATCGATCTCTATTTCGATTATACTACACGTTACACCATGCCTGCCTGCCTCGTCCCACGCATCACCGTCATGGTACCAGTGTGTACTTACCACGTCGCAGTATAAAAGGCTTCCTGTGTGTCCTCACTTACGTAAACAAAATACCCCAAGAGATTAACCACACCTACATCAAGATATGGATTTTACTCGTGCTGATAAGGTGACGGAGGGAATGTTGATATTATTGTTGTTATTATTATTATTATTATTATTATTATAAGTGTAATGTGTATGATTTTTTCTTTCTACCCCTGTGTGTCGTAAGTGATAAATCATACATATTTTCATACCTACACAAAGATATGGATTGATACTATGCTGATAAAACTAGCGACCGAGTATAATACGCTATTTTTTCTCAAGTGTCATGTGTGTGTGTGTGTGTGTGTGTGTTTTTTTTTTTGCTGGCCTCTTGTGTCTGTGTGTGTCTATCAGGCGAACGGGAAATTCCAAAGGCAGGTGGTAGTGGTAGTGGTAGGGGTAGTGGTAGTGGTAGTGGTAGTGGTAGGGGTAGTAGTGGTGT
>JAWZYT010000420.1:20000-22500 GCA_034508575.1 Petrolisthes manimaculis | reverse complement strand
AGAAGGAGGAGTGAGGGTGAGGAGTGAGGAGGAGGGAGGAGTGAGGAGTGAGGAGTAAGGAGAAGGAGGAGTGAGGAGGCTAAATTAAGTATGTTAGTGTGACCGTTCGCGGAAGTTTGCCCGAGATGATTTTTTCCCCTTGCTTTCGTCATGGTGGTGATGGTGGTAGTGGTGATGGTGGTAGTGGTGATGGTGGTGGTAGTGATGGTGATGGTGGTAGTGATGATGGTGGTGGTAGTGGTGATGGTGGTAGTGGTGATGGTGGTAGTGGTGGTTCATGTTAGCAATTCATGTAAAGTGATGTACTGCCTTGTATCAGTCACCAGAGTTGTGTAGTGAACATATTATCACCATGTACTACTACTACTACAATAAAACTACTACTACAAAACTACTTCTACTACTACTGTTACTAGTATATCCACACTATAACACAATCTACTGTATTTCTACTACCACTATTACTACTACTACTACTACTACTACTACATACAATCACCACTATATGCTTCCCAATAATCTACACTACACCAATTCCAAAACAAGAGCATTGAGATACACGATTCCCTTACAAAAATTATATATATAAAAAATAAAAATAAAATTATACAAAAAAAATCACAAGGCTTCTCCTACACGCTGGTATCGAAGTTGTGCCAATCTGCGCCTGACGTAGGAGGAAGTGAAAGTTAACGGAGTCATGTATAAAGATCACTGTCAGCATTGAAAATTTAATGAACCCATGTTTCTCCCTCGGTGTATCATAATATCGCGGGGTTACCTTAAGTTATCATTTTACACTGCCTCTCATTCACCTTTATTTCTTCATACTATTTTTTTTTTCACGTAATTCTACTCCTTCTTCCTTCCTTTATACAGTTTTTTTTTTTTATCTTTCCTTACCCAGTTCCCACCACGTTTCTCCCCCCACCTCCTCCACCACATTTTACTTACTGAATTACCTTCTTCCCCCAGTTCACCCCCTCCCCCCTACCCTCCCAGATCACCCCCTCCCCCCTACCCTCCCAGATCACCCCCAGCTCCTGTCGGCTGCATGAGAGACGGAACAAGAAAAGGTCAAGGTGTTGAGACTGAGGTTTTCCACACATACACACACACACACACACACTACTTGTACTGACAAAACTAGTATAGTAGTGTGCATCTGTATAAAAGGAAGAATCAACAAGTAGTCAGCCATCACAAGGTACAACAATAATTATCTACACAACAACAATTCATAAACACAAGACACGATACAAGGATAAATAATGAAAAAATACCCTTCAAACGTACTGCATATATACTGCATTATCACGTATATATATATATATATCATTATCACGTATAATATATATGTTGCATTATCACGCGTCGTATATACGTTGCATTATCACGTATATGTTGCATTTTCACGTATATATATTGCATTATCACGTGTATATACATATTGCACGACCACGTGTATATATATATATATATTGTATTATCACGTATAATATATATTGCATTATCTTCACACGCGTTTCCACTAAAAGGTTACTATCTTTTTCACGGGCACTCACTTAATCATAATGGGCTACCGATTATCAGAGCTGCAGTATCTCTCTTTTAGCCAGAAGAAGAGTAATTCTAGGCGCAAAGAGTTCTCGGAAATGTGCCAACCTGACTCGTGTTCGTTCTTCCCAGTGTGTGAGAACTGATAGCGCGCTCCCACTCACACACACACACACACACACACACACACGTTGCTGATACAGTCCCCACCAAAACTCGGCCCACTCCAAGGCCTTCCTATTGACAACCTGCCGGTACTAGGGCTCGAATCTACAAGTGGGATTCATGTGTGTAATGTTGTTTACTTTGTGAGTTGCATATCTGGTAAAATGACGACACTGGGCATTAAATTCATATAAGGTTTTTTTTAGTGAGAAGTTAGGTGTGTTAAGCGAGTTAGTTATCTTTCAGAGAGACGACACGGCTTTTGTTATTCATTTACATTATTATTATTACTTTTTACCCGAATTATCTGTTATCTATTTGTAAGAATTAGTTTCAACGGTAAGTTTTGAGATACCCTTCTTCTTTCTACTCTTCCTCCTCGTCTTCTCTTTCATCACCTCCTACCATTCCTCTCTCTACTCCTCCTCCTCGTCATCATCATCATCTTTTCCTTCTACCCTTCCTCTTTCTACGTCTCCTCCTCTTCCTCCTCCTAGTCATTTTTTCATCTCCTCCTTTACCTAGTTTTCCTTGTTCCTCTAAAGTCCACCCCAGCAATATTCTGGGTAAAGTCCAGAAGCGATTTTTTCCCGTTTGGTTAGTTAGTTACGTGACGAAGGATAGAGAGTGTGAGGTGAAGGTGTTGGGGTGAGAGAGGATTGGGGTGAGGTGGGTGTTGGCAGGGTTGAGGTAAGGAGGGAATTGGGAGAGGAGGTGTGAGGTGGTGAGGTGAAGGGGTTGGGGTGGTAGTGGTGAGAGAGGATAGGGGTGAGGTGGG
>JAWZYT010000420.1:0-15000 GCA_034508575.1 Petrolisthes manimaculis | reverse complement strand
GTGTGTGTGTGTGTGTGTGTGTGTGTGTGTGTGTGTGTGTGTGTGTGTGTGTGTGTGTGTGTGTGTGTGTGTGTGTGTGTGTGTGTGTGTGTGTGTGTGTGTGTGTGTGTGTGTGTGTGTGTGTGTGTGTGTGTGTGTGTGTGTGTGTGTGTGTGTGTGTGTGTGTGTGTGTGTGTGTGTGTGTGTGTGTGTGTGTGTGTGTGTGTGTGTGTGTGTGTGTGTGTGTGTGTGTGTGTGTGTGTGTGTGTGTGTGTGTGTGTGTGTGTGTGTGTGTGTGTGTGTGTGTGTGTGTGTGTGTGTGTGTGTGTGTGTGTGTGTGTGTGTGTGTGTGTGTGTGTGTGTGTGTGTGTGTGTGTGTGTGTGTGTGTGTGTGTGTGTGTGTGTGTGTGTGTGTGTGTGTGTGTGTGTGTGTGTGTGTGTGTGTGTGTGTGTGTGTGTGTGTGTGTGTGTGTGTGTGTGTGTGTGTGTGTGTGTGTGTGTGTGTGTGTGTGTGTGTGTGTGTGTGTGTGTGTGTGTGTGTGTGTGTGTGTGTGTGTGTGTGTGTGTGTGTGTGTGTGTGTGTGTGTGTGTGTGTGTGTGTGTGTGTGTGTGTGTGTGTGTGTGTGTGTGTGTGTGTGGTGTGTGTGTGTGTGTGTGTGTGTGTGTGTGTGTGTGTGTGTGTGTGTGTGTGTGTGTGTGTGTGTGTGTGTGTGTGTGTGTGTGTGTGTGTGTGTGTGTGTGTGTGTGTGTGTGTGTGTGTGTGTGTGTGTGTGTGTGTGTGTGTGTGTGTTGTGTGTGTGTGTGTGTGTGTGTGTGTGTGTGTGTGTGTGTGTGTGTGTGTGTGTGTGTGTGTGTGTGTGTGTGTGTGTGTGTGTGTGTGTGTGTGTGTGTGTGTGTGTGTGTGTGTGTGTGTGTGTGTGTGTGTGTGTGTGTGTGTGTGTGTGTGTGTGTGTGTGTGTGTGTGTGTGTGTGTGTGTGTGTGTGTGTGTGTGTGTGTGTGTGTGTGTGTGTGTGTGGTGTGTGTGTGTGTGTGTGTGTGTGTGTGTGTGTGTGTGTGTGTGTGTGTGTGTGTGTGTGTGTGTGTGTGTGTGTGTGTGTGTGTGTGTGTGTGTGTGTGTGTGTGTGTGTGTGTGTGTGTGTGTGTGTGTGTGTGTGTGTGTGTGTGTGTGTGTGTGTGTGTGTGTGTGTGTGTGTGTGTGTGTGTGTGTGTGTGTGTGTGTGTGTGTGTGTGTGTGTGTGTGTGTGTGTGTGTGTGTGTGTGTGTGTGTGTGTGTGTGTGTGTGTGTGTGTGTGTGTGTGTGTGTGTGTGTGTGTGTGTGTGTGTGTGTGTGTGTGTGTGTGTGTGTGTGTGTGTGTGTGTGTGTGTGTGTGTGTGTGTGTGTGTGTGTGTGTGTGTGTGTGTGTGTGTGTGTGTGTGTGTGTGTGTGTGTGTGTGTGTGTGTGTGTGTGTGTGTGTGTGTGTGTGTGTGTGTGTGTGTGTGTGTGTGTGTGTGTGTGTGTGTGTGTGTGTTTTAAGGTTTTCTAGGGAGTTTTCAGTATTGTTTACATTAAGATTATCCTGTAACATCTTCGAATGGAATAACCTGGAAAAATGATGAGACACTTTGTTGATTTCTGTAATAGTAATTTATCGAACTCAATTAAATGACTCACCTTCTCTTCATTTGCATGTATACAATGAGCAGGAGGAGTATTGATCGTGACTGTAGAAGGTGAAGGAAATTAACGCGCTTTATAAAACTCTACATCAATTCAGAACACGAAATATATATATATGCTAAATTATATACACTCCATAGTCTATTATTTTTTTTTATTTTTTTTTGTCTCATCTGGTACAGGCTTCCTCATTAGGCTATATACATCTCTCTAGTTTTCATGTGTTCATCATCATGTAGAAGGTAAAAACACGTTCTTCTTCTTCTATATCTGTCTGTGTCTGGTAAAACAAAAAATAATAATAAAAATAAAACTGCCTGCTAAACTAGTGGTCTCGCCTCGCCAACACCACACAGGCACCACAAAAACAAGTCCACATATCAACGTGTTAATCAAAGCATCTGTTGACAAGTTCTGCTCCATTAAGTTTATGCTTGTCGAACGGTAGGTCTCTTCGCTCTCTTCCTTACACACACACACACGCAAGTTTTACAAACACACACGTTTTACACACTCACACACATATTCTACACATACATACACACTAACAAACACACACACACACACATACACACAAGTTTTACACACACACACACACACACACATTATCTAGTTTGTATAGCTTTCCGGAAATTGGTATGTAGATTAAGATGTGATTTCCCACAATTGTTACACAATATCCAAGTGCAATCTCACACACCGGGAGGGCTGGCCACGTGTCTTCTCATTTACATTCTATTCAATATAAGTTTATTTTAACCTGAAAAAAAGTAGGCACCGTCGCCATCATCTATTTATTTATTATTATTTTTTGGTAAGTATATAATATTGGGGATTAAGACAGACTTTTTCCCCTCGAATTTACACGTCTAGGTATTTACAGTATCTGCAACACGAATGACGAACAGGAAAGATTTCTTCATGTAAGAGTAAATTTATACTGGGAATAGGAAAACGTACATGAAGTGGGTTGTGTGTATCAAGGAAGAGAACCCCGTCAAGTGACCCCTGTAAGTGAAGCATATCATTGAGCCCCATAAATCAAGCAAGTGAACGTAAGCAAGTCAGTCCTGTAATATTATGCCAATCCAAGTTAAGCCTACCAGTCAAGTTTCTCCAGCCACCAGTTGTGTTGAGTTGAGTTGAGTAGCGGTAGGAGGCTCTCTAGGTACTGTACTCTCTCATTCTCTCATTTTCTCTCTCTCATTCTCTCATTTTCTCTCTCTCATTCTCTCATTTTTTTTTCTCTCTCTCTCTCTCTCTCTCTCTCTCTCTCTCTCTCTCTCTCTCTCTCTCTCTCTCTCTCTCTCTCTCTCTCTCTCTCTCTCTCTCTCTCTCTCTCTCTCTCTCTCTCTCTCTCTCCACCACACGTCACTTGGTCTTACTCAACATCCGGCGGTAGGGACTGAAGGTGTGTTGGTAAGGATCTGTGGCCACGTGGCAATCATGAATACAGTATACGTGTAGGGAATCTGTTTATACACGAATAGGGAATCTGTTTTTATACCTTCGGTTTTGTCCACACGATCCATAGTGTCCATTTTCTCGCTTCCTTAGTTAGCAATGTTACTAAAAGGAACAGCTCCTGGCAGGCCTTACACTTTCGTACCGGCCACCCACCTAACAAATGCGTGTATTGGACAAGGTTTGGGTAACTGTTCCATCATGTGGAAATGTTTGAGGGAAACGGAAATTGGTAGATCGACAAATTGACCCCAAGAAGAGAGTATTTATCCTCTATAAGACCCTTTATATTATTATTATGATCGTATACGAGAATTTGAGGCTTCTGGTTTCCTCCAAAGTTTGCCACGAAACATTCCGTCACAGTAGAACCAATAAATCCTCCTGTGTTTCATGGTATAATTTTCATGCACCAATTTTTTCGATGTAACCAACTACAATACGAGGCCCAGAAGGGTTCATTATTATCTTTTGGGTGATTTGTAGGGTTAGTGATTCCTCCAAAACAAACACATCAACCTCAACATTACTATTAGGCAGATGATCAGTTTGGAGATATACTTTGCAGGAATCAATCGCCCTCCAATTTACCATCAAGAGTTACTTACTTACTTACTTACTTACTGTACCGTATAAGGCAGTACAGACAACACAACGCCATTCTTCCACACGGCCCTGACCTTTACACAACCTGTCATTAGTTTATTATTTGGCAACACATTATGCCCCACCAAATCATATTATTACCGGTTTGTCAATACTTTTTATCTTTGTATATTTTTTTTTTATTAATACCGGTAGTCTATATTATTTTAAGGACCTCGAAAATATCCCAGGGTTGTTGTAAATACAGTGAATTAATAGAAGACCTTGAGACTTTAAAAAACAATAAAAAAAACAATAACAGGGTTGACTCCATTCTCATTCTTGTATGTTTTTTTGTTTTTGTTTTCAACAAGCAACTACACTCCTCATCTCAACAACACAACACAACACACATACACACACACACCACTCATCATCTCAACAACAACACACATACACATCCTACTCATCATTTCAAAAACAACAACACACACACACACAAATAAAAATAAATAAAACTTAGCTCATCTCAAAACAATTTCACCTCAACACCAAAACACGAAAATGTAAAGAGGGAGAAGTGGGTGGGTGAGTGAGAGGACTATTTTTAAGGGTGACTGTACAGGGACTGAGGATTTTCCCCACTCATTACTAAACCTGGAAATTTTACTGGTCTAGGTAAGAAAGTTTCCTCCAGTTTTGTGGGCGAGGGTAAATCAGATAAACGTGTATTACTGACGTGTGTTGGAATAAAAATGTTTGGTTGAAGCTCTTGTGTGTGTGTGTGTGTGTGTGTGTGTGTGTGTGTGTGTGTGTGTGTGTGTGTGTGTGTGTGTGTGTTTGTGTGTGTGTTGTCTCTCTCTCTCTCTCTCTCTCTCTCTCTCTCTCTCTCTCTCTCTCTCTTCCACATTACCCACCTCTGCGGTTGCCACATAACTAAAGTAAAAAAAAAAGCATTACAAAAGGTACAGTACATTATAAGCACTATATACCGTATATTGCCTTACCTGGACCTTCCTGTTTTTATGTAGCTAAATTAGAGTTGAGTCATTTTTAGTGTCATTCACGATATGTTCAATAGAAAAATAAATATAATAACCAAGTCTCCAGGAAATGTTTGATAGAGACAGAATCACCAGTGGCGTAAAGGGACCCCCGTGATGTATAGTGAGAACATTGAATTGAAGGTTATTATAGCGAGTCCTTCATATATTGCCACGAAACACCATCTATATCGAAGGAACTCGTTTTGTGGAATAGTCAGGAGGAATCAGAAGCCCCCAAATCTAATACACGATCACACTCTCTTTATAATTATGAGAGCCGACAACTCAAGCATCAAACCTTGTGTGTGTGTGTGTGTGTGCTCTTTTTTTTCTTTTTTTAATTCATTCGACTAAAAACTGCCCGACAAAAGTTAAAATGCGTAGCAAATGAACATCGTCAAGGCCAAGGCACTCGTGACTTCATTATATAAATTAAGCAAAGAATAGCGACTCATGATACACTTGTGTGAGGAACAGGATATTATCATTACTTACAGAAGTTACCACCACCTTGGAACACGCTGTACTCATCTGTCTGTATGTGATGATATTATGCACATATTAATCTGTCTGCCTGTGATAATATTATGCACGTATTAATTAATCTTTCGCTATAACTCAGAAAATTAGTAACTCTTTTTATTAATAATAATAGGAAACTTGGTGGCTTCTGATTCCTCCTGACCATACTACGAAACAAACTCTTTTTAGGTAGATGGTAGGCAATGTTTGAAGAACTTTCAATTACCTCCAACATTTTGACGACATCACAGGGTCCCTTAATTAAGGTCATTTGTTCCGTGACCTAGTTTGCAGGAATCCCAGGCAGACCTTCCAATTTAACAACAAGTTAATTTTCCCCTAATTCTTCGACAAAAAGACGTGTCGTCGTAAAATAAACATTGCAAAATAACAGAACCTGAGCGACGAGGAAAAATAACGTCGCAAGATTAAGTTTAATCATTCCAGCCGCAGTTTCTTTAAGGAGAGATTCTCTTGTTGAATCAGTACCCTTTCCATATTACCAACAAGAACATTTTCCCATAATTTCCAAGATCCTATAATTATGCTTGATGAAGATTATTTTGTGATAAGTTATTGTTTGCAATTTTTTAAGTCACTACGTTTCAGCATCGACTCTTGATAAACCTTCTTATTCAATCCACGTGTACAGATGAAATAAATGTGTTGCAATACAGTAAAAAAAAAAAAAAAAAAAAAAAAAAAAAAAAAAAAATTACAAACTACTCTAATATGCACAAAAATATTTGAGAGTAGGTCCCATTTTACGAACCACATGCGAATAGGAATAATTTTTTGCGAGTTAAAACCATTTTAAGAACACCAATTTGCACTCTAAAGGTTTTAAGAGTAGGACCCATTTTAAGGACCAATTGCGAGTAGGAATAATTTGTCTTTTCTCTCTTTATTTGATTTTTTTATCATTATTATATATTTTTTTGGCGAGGAGAAACCATTTTACGAACACGTCGACACCTTTGCTACTGCACTAAAGTTTTTGCGAGTGTTTCGTGGTTAGCCAAAGTTCACACCGCCGCCACCACCACCATCACCATCATCACCATCACCATCACCACCACCATCATAAACCCACGCCATTCTCATCTACCAAGGCTGGTTATTCCATCAAGGATTTATCTTTATATTACCTGACTCAGTATCCACATATACAGAATATATACCGGTAGTATATCAAGCGGTTCTCTTATGATGATCGTAGCATAATATTATACAGTATATATTGTTTACTCAACAAATTATTCATAAAAATAATAATAATATAATAATAATAATAATAATAATAATAATAATAATAATAACAATCAATATATAAATTTGCCATAAGTAATTCCTATACGTTTAGTTTCTTTGGTTCGGATGCTCACTTACAAATCACAATGAACAAGTTACCGTAGTGTGAAATCGACCAATTAAACGTATTAGTACAGTGACCGTGTCGTAAAAACATACATACGTGTAGGCTGAATAAACCTATAGTATTACTGGCACATATATATTAATTTTCTTCTGTGTTTCATGGGACTTTCAAAACGTTTCAAGAGTTGCGATAATTTTTATTCTTGGGAGAAAATAGAAACGTACTAAAAATTATTCACCCTCGTTGTACAGTCACGAGCCAAAATACTAAATACTCGCCTGATGTAGTATTGAACGAGCTTCTATAATTATGTACAGTCACAATCAAATATCCACCCACACTTTCATTCCATCATAGTAAATATCTTGGTAAAAAAAAAATAACAATACGTGTATGATTATGCAGCCCCTCATAATAATAATAATAATAATTGAGGGGGTTGAGTTGACATAAGGTGTTGTTGTATGATAATATTTTGATATATGATACTTATTTATTTGAGATAAGGTGTTGTCGTATGATATTTTGATATGAGACTGATTTATTTGACATACGGTGTTGTTGTATGATAATATTTTGTTATGAGACTGATTTATTTGCACGCTGGAAGGAAAGTGATGGTGGTGGTTATTTGATTGTGGCTGTACAGTATAGTATAAATATAAGTGACAGGATAAGCGTTAGTATAAATTTAAGTGACAGGATAAGCGTTGTAATTGGTTCACCACTGCTATATATATATGTCACATGATTCCAAACTTCAACAACAACTATAACAATAACAACACCAGGATAATTATGATTTTGGCTCGTGACTGTACATTCCTTTAACAAACCGTATACACAACATAAAAAAAAAAAAAAAAAAAAAAAAAATAGAAAAAACCCATCAGTGCAATACTTAAAAGGAGAGAAATTATTTATCTTCCTTTATCTCACAATTGTCAGCCATTTTGCACCGACCGCTGACGACCTTCTATGAAATGGCTGATTGTAACTATGATATGCATAAATTCGGCCACACACACACACACACACACACACAAATAACTATACTTTCTCACACACTAGAATACTATAGTTCCTCGTAGTTTAGCAAAGTCTAACAGCCTCGTAAGGATCACTGGGTCTGTTGCTGTTTGTAGGTCCTTTGTATTCCTTTGTAACTAGCTAGTGTGGTGAGGAAAGGTTTGTCTCAGTCTGTCTGTGTGTCGTTCCGTTTGTGATTTCCAATCTTTCGATCCCACTGTATTGTATATCCAAATACTTCGAGCGAACTGGACTTAAAATTTCCTCTGGTTATAAAATAAATTCCCTCATATATACAGTATTTCTTCCTCCTTCTTTCCTTCTATTTCATTCGTGCTTACTGTCCCACCTCTCTATCACCACCTCTCCTATTCCCTTCATGCTTGCTGTCCCATGCACTTCTCAATCATTTCCTTCTTTTACTTGCTATCCCATTTTTCTATCACCTCCTTTTCTTCTATTCTCTTCGTGCTTGCTGTCCCATGAACCTTCTCTATCACCTCCTCCTTCCTACTATTTACAATACAGGGTCTTTCAAGTTTAGGGATGGGAGGTCGTATTCCACCCATAAATATCCATATCTTTTTGTGTATTTGGTGTATTACTCCCATAATTAAATATGGCATGGAATATCGAAGAAGAAAAAAATCCACACACTCTCTCTCTCCTAATTGACGAGCCACAAACACCAACTTTAATATAACCAATGAGACCAGACGTGAGGTGTAGGCTAAGTCCCATCATCTCCTTTCCTTCCATAACATCTACTTACACATATACAGTCAATCCATTCATTCCTTTCAACGTGTTGGAATGAGGTATATGTTCTTTACACATTTTTTTTTTTTTCATCCGTGGCAAAATGCATATACCAATTCCAGTTTTGTATATGAAGGGAACAGTAGTAGTAGTGGAGTGTAGGTAAATCTGGGACAACTGATTAAGTCAAGCTATACCAAGCAACAGCCCACCGTTATTTTTCATCAGTCTGTTCCTACTTTTTAGCATACTTTGGAGGAATCAAGGCGCTTCAATATACCAACAGTATGCTATCACATGAATGATTGTTTTGTCTCTTTCTTGTTATTTACCGGTATATCTGAAGGGAAGGAAGCGTCAATCAGTCCGTCCAGACATACACCCGACGAGTCCTGTTGTCTCACTGTAACTAAGCCTACTTACTTACTTATTTCCTGTATACGCGTCTCTAGGAATCCAACGAATCGACCGTATGATACAGAATTATTGTGGCATCGTGAACTAGGAAGGGAAGAGTCCTGAACCAAACAAGGAAAAATTTTGATGAGTATTCTGAAACCATTCTGATCACCACTGTGCTTACTTGATATATATTCCATACAAATTAATTAAGTTTGTCAGAAAATTCCTTTATACGCCAGGTTTTGATGAACATATTATAGCAATTATATATATATATATATTATTCCTCAACTTCGAAATTGTAGACTGTCAATAAATCATCCTACAATAATATATAAATTCGGCAGACAATTCATAACATAAGGTTTTATTTAGTAAGCTGGGACTATTCTCATTTCAACTGCAATTATTTTTTATACATGTTCGTAGGTGAAGTAGTTTTACAAAAAATAAAATAAGTTTGGCAGAAAATCCATTGCAAAGTCATATACAACTCCGTGACGATTACTTCATTATATTTATGCAATAAATTTTTGTATTTATGAATGTATTAATTCTTGTAAAGGGATATCGCTGAACAATTTTCATGTGTATGATAATGCATAACAACGATGGTGATCAATATTAATATCCAAAATAAACTATAAGAAATGTTCACTATTGATCTCGTACAAGTAAACAACAAATGTATCACTAAATTATTTCACTGCCTTCGCTTACCTGGACGTTCAGGTTTCCTTAAGTAATTTACGTAGAGCCATCCGTCAAGTCTCATTAATTAACCACAACATTATTCTCAAAGTTCACCATCATACTAGAGAGGTGACAAACTTTTACACCGCGACAGTAACACACAATTAAAATATTATAATTATTTACTATAATTATTTAATTAATATTTTATTTTATAATTTATTTACATATACTTTTATATTTATTTATTTTTATTTATTCATTAGGTTTTGTTTTCTTAATTTTTTTTATAATGAATTCCTTTAAATAGTGACTACAACAAGGCCTGTGGTAACGAGGGAGTGAAATTAATATTGCACAAAATAAATGAACATACTGAATTATTATTATCATTTTAATGAAGAAGATGGATGTTATTTCTTCTACATTAACAAAGATGTGGACTAACTTTAGGCAAGAGGTCTGCTCAATGACATCAAAACATATATATAAATGAGTGAGATACTGTACAAAATCATATTCAATATCGTTCTGGTTGCCAGGAAAAACCATAAGTCATAATAAATGGAGTAAATGGATGAAGGTAAGAGTGTTCCAGAGTTGACCAATTGCATACTGTATAGTTCTATTTTTTTTTTTTTTTTTTCTTTTTTTTTTTTTTTCTTTTTTTTATGGTGATGTGAAGCGTTGTGTGTCCTTCCATCCATACACACTACATTCTCAATATTCTTCCCTTTCTGTCTCCACCTTTCTTTCTCTAAAATTCTCATATTCCCTTTTCTGTCCCCACTTTTCTTCCTCAAAATTCTCATATCTGTCATTCTGTCTTTCCCTACAAAATTCACTTCAAACTTTTTGTCCCTACAATAAAAATTACAATAAAAGAACGGACAGCAGTAAGCAAGTAAGAGTGTAGAGTAGAAATAAAGGAGACTAAGCTTACCAGGAGAAACTTGCAGCCTCTCGGGAAAAGGAAAGAAGAGAGGAGAGGGACAGCAAACACCGAGGAATTACAATGAATGGAAAGACAGTAATAAGTAAGAGTGAGTATTTGGGTAGAAATAAAAAAGACTGTACGGTACTGGGCCAGAAAAAAAACTTGTAGTCACTAAGAGAAGGAGAGAAGAGATGAGAGGGACAGCAAAACAAACATCAAGGAATTATAAGAAGAGAAGGGAGAGTTGAAGAAATAAACAGAAAGCAGTGACTCGGATTCAACAAACACTGAATTAATTAAAAACTGTGTATATTTTGAGTGAATTCGAGGGCTACCAATTCCTCCAAACACTACTAACAAACAAAACAGATCTCCTACTCGTACACTGAGATATATACTCTGTTTCGTGGCATGGCTTGGGGGAATCAGCAGCCCTCCAATTCGCAAAAAAAAAAAAAAAAAAAAAAAAAAAAAAAAAAAAAAAAAAAAAAAAAAAAAAAAAAAAAAATTACAACATGATCCCCTAACATTACCGGCCCACGACACCGCAGGCAATGGGTAATACGATCTCATAATGTCTTGGTTACTAATTCACACTCAAATACCACGAAGTATAGTACACACAAATATGATCAACTTGCAAAAAAGGAAAACAAAAATAACGCAAAAATAATACAAAATAAAACATACACAGTTGACAGAAATCGTAGGTAAAATAAGGCCTTCCGTATATTAGAAAATAAAATAAACCGTATATGAATCACTCACTTGCCACAACGAAGACACAAGCAGATGAAGATCGTCGAAGGTAAATAAACAATACAGGCCTATGCAAGCCAGGATCCTAGACGTGGTGGTAGTGGTGGTGGTGGTAATGTTGTTGTTGTTGTTGTTGGTGGTGGTGGTGGTGGTGGGTGACGATTGTTTGTGGTGGTGGTGGTAGTGGTGGTGATGAGTGGTGAGTGTGGTGTTGATGATGATTATAGTGGTCGTGGTTGTGGTTGTGGTAGTAGTAGTTATGATGGTGGTTGTGGGTGACGATTGTGGTAGTCTGTGACGATTTTGGTAGTGTGTCACTGACGATTGTGGTAGTGTGTCCTTGACGATTGTGGTAGTGGGTAAATATTGTGGTAGTGTGTGACGATTGCGTCACTTTGGTGGTGGTGGTGGTGGTGGTGATGGACGGGGGTACAAGACTGACTGAAGGGTGGGCAGCAAGAGTGTCCACATCTCCCGTCTCACATACTGTTTTTCGCACACGAGACCAACCCAAGTAGCACTCCCCCACCCCACCCCCCACCTGGCCCCCTATTGCCTCTTCCCCCTCCTCCCGACCCCTCTTCCTCCCGTCACTGTGTTTTTTTTATCTGATTAGATCTCTTATCACAGTCGTCGTATTTTCTGGCAATAAGGATGATGGAGATATGAAACATTTCTTGGATTCAGTGGGACGAAATTTTAATGAAATAATAATCTTCTGGAAATTCTGTGAGATTATGAATAGTGCAACTGATATAGTGATGGATTCCTCGCATTAATCTGTATATTAATTCTCTGTAATCTGTATCAACCCGTGTATAGTATAATTATATAGGAAGGATAGTGTCTTGGTGGCAGTGAAGGCAGGTGTTGTGTGTGAGGATGTGGTGGTGGTAGTGGTGGTGGTAGTGGTGGTGGTAGTGGTGGTAGTAGTGGTGGTGGTGGTGGTGGTGGTGGTGGTGCCGTGTGCTCTTTCCCATCTTTAAAAAAAATGTTCTCATTTTCTTTTGAGATGCGCAAAAGGTTTTTCTCCTGTAATGCCAGGGTTGGCCACTCGTGTATGGGAATTGGAGGCTTCTGAGTCTTCCGGAATTTGCCACGAAACAAGACCCATCCATATAGGTAGTGTTTCGTGCAATATTTTTAGGACTCGTTTACCTCCAATTTTCTGACTACATCACACACAGGGTCCCTTAAATGACCAGGCCACAGCAGTCCGCAGCCTCAGGCCTCAACAGTACACCTCTAAGTCAGGTAATATGGGACGTGGATGTTGCCGTTGCCTTTCTCCAGTTATTTGCACTCGTATTTTAATTTATTTAAGCTTTCCTCCCACTGAATCATCATCATCATCATCATCCTCTTCCCTTTCGTTTTGGTCTTCAATATTCCCGCTTCCCATAATTCTTGGTCTTTTTATGCAACTACAGTTTTAATGCAATTACAGTATAGGTGTAGTATAGTGTGGTGATATCATGTGAGGTATAAATATATGACGGGTGTAATGATATACGACAGGTATAAAGATGTAATATGACAGGTGTTCAGGAGTGCAGGTGTGTGTCTGCCTGGCAACACGGAATATTCTTCGTGTGTTGGAGAGTGAGCACCTCAGGTCATATACCCCGCGATAACACACATATATACACACACACACACAGACACACAAACATTTAAGGAAGGACAAGCCATCACTCATAAGGGTAAAAAGAGTAGGTCACTCACTCCCAGACACACCAACACACACCAACAAACAGTCTTTTATCTGTAGTATATTATGAAGGCATTATTTTCTCGTGTCGAATGTTACTTACTAAAAGGAGATGTGTTTAGTTTAGTGACATAGAGTTTGGAGGAATCAGAAACCTTCAAGATTACGAGAATCTCCCCTTAATTAAACCTCCAATTCGCTCACTTCTGAATACTCCTATAAAATAAATATATAAATAAATAAATAAATATACAAATTCTGTAAAGCAAAAATAAAATACCAAATTATTTAGAAAAATAGCGTTCGATAATAACACACATACACACCACGCAAAACGATAGTAAATAATATAGACAAATAGCCTTCGATAATAACACACGCAAAAAAATAGCAAATGTTATAGACAATTTGAGTTCGATATAAACACACACACACACATACACACCCTAGTCCCTCTCTCCTCCCCCTCTATACATACACCCCACCATGAGAGTATGTAAATGTACCCTAGTAGTGACGTGACTGGCTGAGGGGGTACACACACACACACACACACACACACACAACTAAACCTTTGTGTTACAGATATACTCGACAATCTTATCACACACGGCAAACAATCCCTCGGAGAGCATCACCTGAAACACTGCAACACAACACAACAACAACAACAACAAACAACAACAACCGCCCCCTTATACCGTCGTCCGTGTCCTCTTTTTTGCAGCATCCACCCATCTGTCTGTCTGTTCTGTCTGTGTGTCACTCCTCTCCCTCTCCGTGTCCCCCCTCCCTCCCTTCACTTCTCTTACCGTCTCCTTTTCTTCGCAGCATCCACCCATTTGTCTGTCTGTCTGTCACTCTCTCCCTCTCTCTGTCCCCCCTTCCCTTCCCTTCCCTTCTCTTTTTTTTAGCAGCATCTAGCTTACCATTTGTCTCTCTTTGTCAGCCCCCCTTCCCTTCTTCCATCCATCTATCTCTAATTCTCTCTCTTATTCTTCACATCATTCACCCATTTTTCAATCTCTCTCTCTGTCATCCCTCTTTATTTCATTTATCTTTGGAGGGTATACCGATTCCTCCAAACTACTCAGAGCAAAAGGTAGCCTGCATATACCCGACCTGGATTGTTTCCTGACATAATTTGGAGGAATCAACAGCTTCTAATGCCCCCCCTTCCTCCCCCCCCCCCCAAAAAAAAAAAGTATTATAATTATCACTTCCTTAATCAGCATTCACACCACAGTTCGCACAACCACAACAATACAACGAGGAAATATTGTTGGTTCATGATGACAAATGGATTGGAATGGGATGAACGGAGGGAGGGGTTGAAGGGGAGGGGGGAGGGGGGGGGGGGGTTGAAGGGGGAGGAAGATCAAGGTCAGGAAAAAGATCAAGTATTGTATTTTTTTAAACTATTCAGCGATATACAGGCACAATTTTTCAAAACTCCAGCATCAGGTGAATGAAAGTGTGGCATGAAGACTAAAATCTTACAAGCCATTTATACACACTGTTTACACTCTATTAATTAAGATGAATACAACACATAAAGCATTGGAATGAAATATTACGAGCCAATATTACACACACAGCTGCAACTTTACACTCTAATAAGATGAATGAATGTGACTAAAGGGAGTGAATCGTAGGAGACAAAAAAACAAAAAACCTCAATACTCTAATCAGGTGCCAAAGTGTGACCACCACCTCCTCAGTCAGCCTCACGTTGTCTCCCCTCAATGCCAAGGACTCTCTCTCTCTCTCTCTCTCTCTCTCTCTCTCTCTCTCTCTCTCTCTCTCTCTCTCTCTCTCTCTGAAACGGATCACGAGTTCCTAGAAGAGCAGAGCAGACAGAGCAGATAGCATATACCCACGAGTTCTAATCACAAAGAAACTCAGCCAGCTTGCATATCATACCGCCTACCCCCCCCCCCCCGTCCCCCTCCCTACCTCCCTCCCCTAACGTTGATAAGCCAGTCAGCCAACCAGACAAAAAGACACACAGACATACAGACAGACAGAACAGACAGAGGAGGGATAGATAGATGGATAGACAGATAGAGAGGAGAGG